>JAOQMP010000007.1:11708573-11726414 GCA_027563575.1 Erythroxylum pedicellare
AGTATACCTACAACATAAAAGTAAGGGATAGAGGTCGGGATCAGTTCGCGTTTGCATAGTATTCCTTTTTTCCGCAAATTTTGTATTAAAATGTATTCCGAAATTATTGTACAATGTGTATACAAATGTATTTAAGTTGTAATGTAAAAACAATATGACTAAAATGTTTTGTATTCGTGGTGGGCCCAAATGGCTATTGAAATTATGTTGATTGTATTGTTATGATTGAAAAAGTTTGCAAATAAAACGGGCCCGATTTGGTTATGAATTTTCGTAAATTATGTTTGTGGTTTCAAAAAAAAATTTTGTACTGAGTTTTAATTGATTGAGTGTTCTAGCATGTCATCCTCGCGGGGCACGAACTCGGATATCACGCAGGATATCGAGTACGTGTCTTGCGGAAGCGGGGTACTACACAAGTTCTCGGACATCATTGAAGATATCAAGTACGTATCTTGCGAGTATAGGGTACTACAGAAGATAACCTAAAAAACCATTTAGAAAACAGTAATATGCATCGCCAACTAATCTCTCAAGCATTTGATAAATAAAGGGCAGGAGGACCGCATTCAGTTTTATATAATCAATACACACTTGCCACCCGGTTTGCACGTGGGTGGCGACCAATTCACCTTCCTGGTTAGCCACCACTGTGGCTCTAAATTTCTCTAGAACCACCTGAACCAGACTTGCTCACTTACTATCAGAGATTGGGTAAATGACCCCAACATCGAGAAGCTTTAACACTTCCTTTTTCACAACCTCCATTATCGAAGGATTCAACCTACATTGAGCTTCCCTTGTGGATTGCAGTGTTCCTTTCTTATTCTAGTTTCTATAATGCCTACAATTGTTGTTTCTATAATGCCTGCAATTGTTACCTTATTCTATAAAATGATATGCCTGAACATCAATTTTTCCTTTGGGGTATTATCCCCTCTTACATGCTAGGTGAGAATATTCATGAGGCTGACTCCCCTAGGGAGGATTTTTTTCTTCCTGTTAGATTTTATTCTAGCTACTGTCTCGAATTCATGTTCTTTTTGTGCTTGTTGCTGAATTTGATTCTAAATTCCAGGTGTTTCAACTATACACTGCTCCACATTTTTAGCTTTTCCATTCTCCTTTGTAAGCTTATTAACTTCATTCATCACCTTTGTTTATGGTCCCTCCTTGCTCATTTGACCTACTGCTTTACCACCGACATTAGGAATTTGTTTTTGTGCTTGCTACTAGATCTGAATCCAACGTCCAAATGTTTCAATTGTACACTGCTCAACTTTATCAGATTTTCTATTCTCCTTTGTAAGCTTATTAACTTCATTCATTTGTACCTTTTTTTGTAGTCCCTCCTTGCTCATTTAATTTGCTATTTTACCCTCTGCATTAGGAATTTCTTTTTGTGCTTGCTGTTGGATCTGATTCTGACGTCCATGTGTTTCAAGTCTACATTGCTCAACTTTATCAGCTATCTCGTTCTCATTTGTATGTTTGTTACACCCATTCATCGGTATCTTTGTCTGTTGTCCCTGCTTACTCACCTGAACTGCTACATTATCACCTGCAGTAGGAGTTATAACTTTGTCTGCAGGTGGAATATTTGTTATGTCACGGTTTGCTGCAATTGTGGTTTGTTTATCTTTCTTTGTTGCATTAGAAATTAAATTAGCAACTTCTTCAATCAGCTCACTGTCTGCTTTTGAATTATCAACTATAATGTTATCAATTGCTTCTTAATTCTTGCTTGTACTATTGATAGTAGGAATAATAGACGCATATACTTCATTCAACTCATTCAGCTCTACATTTAACTCCATCAATTCTTGGTATATTACTGTTATAAAAACCCTTTCTGTTGGCCTCCATTTCTCTTTCTTGTTAAATGAGGCCTCCATGTATACATGACCTTTAGCTGATCCTTTATGGGCTCTAACTCCTCATTCGGCCTAATGAATGGAATGGTTTCAGGTAAGTCAGACAATGAGGTTATCAATATGCAAACTCTAGCATAATTGATGTGTTTGTTTCAATTGTTGGTTGAAACTTGCAAGATCGCTCAATTCACTTATGGTCCAGTATTCAAGAGGGACCTCATGTAGACATGCCCAAATAGGTATGTTGTCATGTTTGAGATCTTCCAATTTGAGACCTGGCCTCCAAGCTTGAAGTAACAATGGCTTGTTTTGAACATTCCATGTTCCAGATTGTAACAATAATTTAGCTTCTTTTGCACTTAAAAATTTAAACAAAAATATGTCATCATTGCTCATCAACACGTCAAATAAACCATGTTGTTTCGATGTGTTCAAAACCCACTGTTTCATCAATAGGAAGGCAATTCTCCTATTAATGAAGAAGCCAAGTAATGTTGTTCTCCATCTATCTGCACCAGCCTTTCATCTATAGGTGGTGAGACTATTCTCTGTTCAGGTGACTCTTTGGGTGCACAATACTTCAACTTTTGTTTAAGTTTAGAGTCACCAACAACTCGGGTCCACGTCATGCATAAGAGAGGTTTAGTAAGGCTAGCTACTGGAGGATTATCTGAGGTGGATGTAGGAGGTTCATCAGCTAGAGCCTTTTGAGTTGTTTAAGTTCAAAGGCGGGAAGTGATCATGCATAAGAGACATGGACCTTTTGAGTTGTTTAAGGTCCATGTCTTCCAAGCCCCTCCACCTCTTGCTCCACATTCGTCCCATCTCACTCGATCATCTTTTCTTATTTTATCACTCTTTCTCTATCTTAATAACGTACATGGAGGGGGGAAACTTATATGATGTTTTCATGATTTAATTTGTAACAAAATTCGCTTTTTCTACCTTCATTCATTCCCTCAATTGTTGTGTCTCTGCAACCTCTGCAAATCTTAACCTACTTAACTCCTTGTGTTTCGGTATTATGTCCTTAAGGGAGCTTTTAGGTCACCACCATGAAGTTCATGTTTGGACCTTTCATTTGAAAAGAAATTTATGCTTCTTTGTTTCTTCTTGTTCAGTGATCATGAGCTTGTGTCTTGTTTTATTAATACGAATTGTCAAGATTGTGTTCATGTTTACCAAATGTTTGACAAAATGACTCCAGAACTTTGATTACTAGTTTTGCTTCTTATAACTATATTTGTCAATTAAGGCACTTCAACCAAGGCCTAATGTTGGTAAAATTCAAACTGTTCAAACCTAATCAAGTTAAGACTTAGGGCAAATACTCAAGACCACTCGGACTTTGACTGGAATGGAATAATCTAAGCCAAATCAGGTCTTGATCCAATTCCAAGCCGAAATAAAGAATTCAGCACATAGAATGAAAATAACATAGTAAATGGTGGTTTGTGCAGCAAGTAACGTTGCCACCAACCCCATCTACAATTCCTCCCCAGTAAACTGGATGGTTGTAGGCCATCAATCTCTAAACAAGGATATGAACTGAATTTGATGTGAGATAATATAAGATCTCTGAAAATCTTTGTGTGACATTTTGCAATGCCTTTTGTTACCTCACGAACCAAGTTTCCTGAACTGTGCTGTTAGACAAGGATGCATGGCCCCACTTTACAATAAATAACAAATACACATAACTGGGATCGCTCAACTAAATGAAAAATTTTGAAAAGATTGTAAAGAAACACTCCAGTTACATACTAATCATTTCCTTGCGTTCACAAACAGCAAGTTTGATCCAATCCCCACTGATTTCATTCTTATCAATGAGACAACCTCAAAACAACCTCTTTATTAGTTAGGGATAAAATTGCATAATAGTAAATACCGTCCTAGACTCTGGCTAGTGTTTTTGTTGTTTACATCAACTACCACTTTGAAGTTTCACGGTTTAGTTATAAGAGTGACCTAGGACATTCAAAGTTACATTATTTTAGACGTTCCACAAAGAAAATGTGCTCAAAGTTCCAGAGCAAGCTGGATGTAAAATCAGTTGCAAGCATGAGAAAGGAGTATCATCAACTTGGTGCTAACAAGGGACCCCAGAAACCACTCAGACTCTTTTCCCGCACAATGCAAAGACAAATTACATTACTGCACCCGCTTTTTTTTCCCCCCTTTTCAGAGCTTAAAACATGATTAACGTATATACATTTATAGAACCATGCAGCCAAATATCGTTTTACTTAAAACATAAACTCAAATAGACATCTTAAGGCATGCGTCTGACAGAAGGGGAACTAAATATCATCAGCTATCAATAACAAACCTAAACGTATATAAAGGAAATGTCAAAAATCGTGGACAAATTTAGCATCTAATCTCAAAGTACAAGCCAAACATTTAGCACCAAATTTCTTTAACCATATCATCCCCAAGAATAGAAAACATAAGTTGACATAGCATAGATAGTAGCTTCCAAATAAACAAGCACTCCGCTCTCATTTAAAACTACCTAACAGTAACAATGTCATCAATCTTCAAGATCATCCGGACACATTCAGTTGCCAGTGTGATGGCACTTGTGGTCACTAGCAATGGCTGGACCACATTCTCCTCCAAGATATTTGTAATCTGGCCCTTCCTCACATTAATGCCAGCATTAATCTCTCCTTGGGCATGCCTATTCCTCAGTTCAGTCACAATGGCAATAGGATTCAACCCAGCATTCTCTGACAAGGTATATGGTATGACTTCAAGTGCCTCGGCAAATGACCTCACACAGTATCCTTCCATCCCATGCAGCACCTTAGCCCAAGCCCCAAGCTGCCTAGACAACTCAATTTCTGGAGCACCACCTCCAGCAATCAAAAACCGCTTATTCACAAGACATCTAACAACACACAAGGCATCATGCAAGCTTCGCTCTGCCTCATCAAGTACCAGCTGATTCGATCCACGTACAAGCACTGTTGTTGTCCTTCCCATATCCTTAATGCCAGTAATCTTCACAATCTTTCCATCTCCAAGTGAAACCTCCTCAACAAGATCAGCATACCCCAACTTCTCCTCTTTAAAATGCTCAATATTTGAAATAGGCAAGCAGTTCAAAGTCTTAGTAATAAACTCAATCTCATCTCTCTCCACATCCTTAACCACCAATATCTTTGCCTTGGCCAAATAATGCAAAGACAAATCTGTGACCGCATCTCTTAGAATACTCTTCTGAATTAATAAGACATTGCACCCAGTTGCCTTAATCTTCTTAATCATACCCAAAATATAATTCCTTTCTTCTTTTAAAATCCTATCCATCTGTGTATAATCAGAAACCACAATGCTCTGCTCTATATCAGTCTTTGGTGGAGAAATCTGAAACTGAATAACTGCAATCTTAGCATTCTCCATTCTGGTCGGTCCACCAGCAGCATGACTCACTTTCTTATCAAAAACCAAACCTTTAACCATCTCAGTATCATCCACAGTCCCCCCAAGCTTCTTAACTATCTTAATATCCCTCAGATCCACCAAGTTTGGTTTCGCAGCCTCCACAACAGAGAGAACCGCATCAACGGCCAACGGAGCGAGAAGCGTCGAGTACTGACTCACTACTTTACTATTCAACGCAGTACTAGCAGACTTAACTAGCGATTCACGATCCGACAACTCCACCGGAACCGCCATTGCAGTTAACACGTCCAAAGCTTTAATCGAAGCTTTATGAAGAGAATCAGAGATTACCGTCGGGTGGATTCCTCTGGAGAGAAGCGTCAGGCACTGCTTCAAGAGCGCTCCAGCGATGACCACAACAGTGGTCGTGCCGTCTCCGGCGGTGGCATCCTGCGATTTGGAGAGCTCCACAAGCATCTTCGCGGCGGGCTGGAGGACCTCCATTTTGTTAAGGATGGTAGCGCCGTCATTAGTGATGATAACCTCGCCGTTGGCGGCGGAAATCATCTTGTCCATGCCTTTAGGACCGAGGCTGGTCCTCACTGCATCAGCTACGGCCTTGGCCGCCACGATGTTTGCTTGCCGGACGTCCTCTTTGCGCTTGTTGTCGACGTAGGACTCGGTCTTCGAGGCCCTCGGCTGAGATACTACTGGCGTCGCCATTGAAGGTATAACCTAACCCGAAAAGGAAGATAGGAGAAGAGCGGGATGAGCCAAAAGTGAGAGCTTGGGACGTGGAACACAGCCCTAGAGTGAGTTTTTTTCGTGAGATGAACGAGAAGTGTGTGAGATTCCAGAGGCGGGGTTTGGTTACTGGAGCAAAATCGTATTCAAAAGAAGGGTCCGGAAGCGAGATAAAGATAATTTACCAAAACGAAGTAAGGAAAAAGAGTAAATTTTAAATCCAATTTAATTTAATAATATTAGCTAAAATGATAAATTATATTAATTAAATAATGGAAATTAAAATTTATTATAAATACAATTTCATATCATTTTTGGAAAAAATGAATTAAACTAATAAAAGGCTAATCAAGATCAATTACAATCTCATCGAGATGATCTGAGTTCCATAATCAAGTTAGATCATTATGCTACTTAAAGCCAATAATTGTTACAAACAACCTCCTAATACCACCACTTATCAACACAATTTTAATCTAAAAAGAGCTTGTCACAAAATATGATGATATGTATTCTAATAGCATTTAACAACTCCTTTGTGAATGTATCAAAACTCCTTTTTGTGTTGCTGAAAATTTGTATGTTCCTTTCATCCCATATGTCCAACACAAGGTAGGATATAGCACTGTAGAAACCCCATTTAATGTCTTTTTTGATATGCTACAAATTCAAACTCTAAGTGACAATTTGTTGCCAATAGCACATTTATGTAATATTAATTTTTATGCTTCTTTGGCAAAGTTGCATTTGAAGAATAGGTGAGAGGCACTCTCCATTTGATATTTACAAAGAGTACATCAATTTTTTCGTACAAGTAAACATGTGCAATCTTTCAATGGTGGGTAATCTATCTTTGATGGCTCTCCACGTAGTAGTAGCATCATCTCTAGGGAGATTAAACTTATACCAAACAAGTTTATTCCATGGAACATAACTGAGATTCTATTGAAATAGCTTCCTATATGACGCATTATTGATAATTCCACTACTATATGGACACCACCAATTTCTGTCTTCCATATTCTTATGTAACACCAATATGTTGAGCTCATGTTCAATATTCTTATCAGAAATTCTTGACATGATCTAGGTCTTATGTAGTAAAGCATTTGCAACAGTTTGATTTCCATGAATTCTCCATTTTAGAGCTTGTAAATATCCTATATTCAGTAAAGGTACTCTTGCAATCTGGTTATTATTTCAAAAAAAATGTTTTGTGTCCATTCCCAACTTTTTTGCCAAAGTAAAGCCCAGTTGTGCTTCTAAACTTGAGAATTTCTTTTAGAGTAACTGAAGTGTTCCTTGTTGAAAGGTCAATTTCCTATATACTGTTACCTTTGATATAATATTCGTGTACCTATTAACACCAAAGAGATTTCTGATCACCAATTAACCTTCATAATATCTTAAGAAACATACATGTATTTAACAGCCTAAAGGGGATTATGTTCCAACCTCCATACCTAATATGATTGCACGTCTAAGACCACTTGATAACAACTCTACATTCACCATTGTTGGATCCAAACCATAGGAATCTTTTAAGCATTTTGTAAATTGTCTTATTCATAGCTTTGGGAATAGCAAATGTGTAGCCAAATGTATATTGATTAAGTTCAAAACTGTGATTAACTGAGCTTTACCAACTAGTGACAATGTTTTCATACTCCATCTAGAGATTTTTTTTCTTATATTTTGTCCACTAATGGTTTGAAGCTTCCATAATTTAATCTTGTGGTAGGAATTGGGATCTAAGGTAAGTGAAAGGTAAAGGAAGATCCCTGAATCCATCAATACCTTCATTATATGCTCTTAATCAAAGGCACTCGTAGAAATGTAGAAAGAACACTTGTCAATATTTACATGAAGTCCAGATAACTTGGTAATCATCTTAATGGCCTTTATCATATCTGTTATTGAAATTAGTTAACTCTTGCTAAGATTATTAGATCATCAACAAAAATAAGGTTTGTGATGCCCCATTCTTCTACACTTAGAGTGAAACTTAAAATGTTTAGTTTTCTCAACAATTCTCGTCAAGAATCTATTAAAAATTTCCGTGATAAGAACAAAAATGTGAAGTAAGGTTAGATCTCCTTGTCTTATACTTTTAGAACTATTAAATGTCCTTGTGAGTTCTCTATTAATGAGTATGTTGAATGTAGGATTAGTGAAACACAATTTCATCCATTCTATGAAACATTCTATAAGCTTCAAAGTTTTCATAATGTCACAAAGGAATGTCCAATCTATATTGTCAAATGCCTTCTTTAAATCCACTTTCAGGATACAATTCTTTCCGCCAGGGCTACTGGAATATCCCTTCATAAATTCTTGCATAAGTAGAATATTATTAGCCATCCCTTTAACAGTTGTGTAAGCCCCTTGTGCACTGTCAACATGATTAATCAGGAATTCCCTAAGCCTATTTGCCAATATTTTTTTACATAATTTTGTAAACGGAGTTGCAACAAGCAATAGGTACAAAATCTCATTAATGTTTATATTATTTACCTTTAGGAATTAAAGTGATGAAATTTCTATTAATCTCTTTCTGTAGTCTCCTCTTCTCAAAGAATTTAAGAACAACATCATATACCATATCTTTAGCGATTGGCCAGGTTTTAGAGAGGAAAAGCATGTTGAAACCATCTAGCTTGGCACTTTGTGGGGATTTAGGCTTTTAACCACCTGAATGATCTCATGTATGATTATTGTTTTAGAAAGAATTCTTCCTCTTTTGGTGAAATGTAACCTTCTATGATATTGTTCATTAAATCAATTGAAGACTGAGCATTAGTAGGAGCATTCATATAACTATAAAAATAAGCATAGCCTCTTTAAGCAAAAGTTCTTCTTTAAATGTGGTCATGTAATTAATCAACAAGCTAAAGATTCTATTAAAGCATACCTTGGATATAACTAATCTGTGGAAAAAAGGAGCATCCCCTGTCACCACCCTTAATCCATTATATACTGGATCTTTGTTTCATTAATGAATGATCATAAGATAGAGCCTTTAATAGGTTATATATTGCTTTTTTTTTCTTTTTGCAAGAGCATAGTACAATTTGGATTCCTGTAAAGTTTATCCTGAGCTAAACTCAGTGCCTATTAGTAGTAGTCATAAGATGATATATATATTGCATACATTCTCCTTATATAGTTACTTAAGAATATGTTTAAGCAATTTGATTCTCATCATATATTTGTATTATTTAGAGCCATGAAATTCAGTATTGATACTAGACCATAATGAATCTTCAAATCCTAGTACATCAATAAGGAAGTTTTTAAAGTTAAAGGAAATCTTGAAACTTACATCAGAAATGGTGATGGCTGGCGAATGATTAGGTACACAACTATTGGAGAACATTATGTAGTTGTTTGGAAAATTGTCGAAACCACTCCAGATTGGCTAAACTTTATCTAGTTTCTTCTTGATGCAATTATCACCTTATTTCTTGTTACTCCTTGTAAAGAAGTTTCCCTCAAAAGCAACATCAGAAATTTTAATATCTTAAAGAGATTGTCTTATGTTCAAATAAAGAATATTAGTTATATGAGAACCCTCAATTTCTTCTGGAGCTATAACTAAATTGAAATGCCCAATTAGTATCCAAGGCATTTGTATGTGGATGGAAAGTCTCTTGATCCCATCCTATAGTTAACTGCTCTGATATACATTAATATGAGCATATTTGAAAGAAATATGGAAAGATATCCTTTTGGTTTTATAAAACACCTCAATATACATCAATTGGTCTATTAAGCAAGAAGCAGAAATTTGTTATTGTAGTAAACCAAAATTCTACCATTTAGGTGTTGATCATAATATGTGACTTCCCTCCAATTGTTTCTAAGCATTTTCAAGAGTCTGTAATTTTTTACTTTGATTATGGATTCCAAAATAGTCATAATATCATACTTATTCTCAACAATAAAGTTTTTAATTAGTAATTTCTTAGCAGGAGCATTTGCTCCTCTAGTATTGCATGCATCAACATCCATGTTTTGTTACTTTGAGTAGGTACTTTGCCCTTCCTACTCAATTTCATTCTCACCACTATTTTAAGCTCTTTCTCAAGGACAATGCTATCACATATTTTTCTTAACTTGCAACCTACTTTTCCAACTTTTCTAACCTTGGAGTGAAACATTGTTCTTCATCTATATTTTCATTAACTAATTGAGTTCTTTGTTCCACCACTTTAACATGAATATTCAACTTATTTTCCTCTTTATCATCTGTAGAATTATTTTAAGTTTTTTCCACTTTAAAGATGACAATGGGTTGAGTCGGGCTCGTCTCTTGCTCTCTTGGTTATTATTTTTTTAAAAAGTTAAAATGACGTTATTTTACCCATCAGCCAAGTTTAGGCCTAACATGAGACTTAGTTAACCTAAGCCTAGGCTGTTGACTTTAGGCCAGATCGAGTCGAGTCAGGCTAGGCCCGGGCCCGAGCCTTTTTCCATTCCTACTCTACTTCAAGATTTGTTTCGTTAGTTTAGTGAAGCACTTTAACCACATTCAACTCTTCATATAAACTTATCTTGAACTTCTTACCAATAGGAATCCATTTCATTTTTGGTTTTCCATTATCACGCTTCCTTGTATAAGTTACTTTTAGGTTATCTTTCATAGTCTCAAGTTGTTAATTTAATCTCATAATAGAAATACATCAAGAAATGAGTCATTGAGCTTACCCGCACACAAAAATGTGCAAAGTTGATCTTGTAGACGTCATCCATTGCTTGATCCATGCATATTGGCTTACTAATATAACTTGTAAGATAACTTAATCCACCTGTTGTCCTATACTCTAGAAGAACTCCATATATGCAAATCTATATAAGTATAATATCCTGTATAATTTCTTCAATGTTTAGCCCTGGTCTCCATATTTGTAGTAGAAGTAGCTTGTTTTAAACATGCCAAGGCCCTCCTTCGAATACCTTGGTTGCAGTTTCTTTGCATGAAAATTTGAAGAAAAAAGTATCATTATTATTAACTAATATATCTGTCAAACCATCTTATTTCTAGTTAGTATATGCCTATTACTTCATCACAAGAAATGCAACTCTCTTTTAAAGGAAATAACCTATTAAAGTTGCATACCATTTCTGTGAACTTACCTTCAAATCTTCGATAGGAGGAGATACCATCGGTTGCTCATCAATTCTTCTTAGAGGAAAGTAGTTTAATCTGGCATTAGAAATGTTGTCAATAGCCACTTGCACCTAGGTTTTCCTAATAGTTGAAGAGTTGGGAATGTCAGGAAGTAGTTAAGGTAAAGATTAAGGTGTAGGATGGTTTGAAGACGCCAGTGTTTAAGTCAAAATAAGAGGTAGGAAACAATATAAAGCGTTTATTAGTCCAGTAGATAATAGCAAGAAATAATGGGAAAAAGTCATGTAAGGAAGATGAAGATGAGTGATAGTGAACAACACAAAAAGTAAAAGTCTCCAGCAATAAAAGCAAAGAAGATAGAACAAATGAATACAGGAAAAAAGAAAAGAAGAGTGAGAAAGAAAGATATTAGTGTCAAGGTATCAAGTGAAAAGAAAACAAAAGGGAAGTAGCTTTTGTGAGTAAACTGAGTTCAGGAATGAAAGAAAGGAGTTATAGGCTCCAGAGGTTGGAAAGTAACATAAAGATCAGGTGATTTTCATGTTGAGAATGGTGGAAACTCTAGAGAGAAGACGGAGAGCATGATTCCTGAAAACATTATCATATCATTTATGTTAGCATTAGTCTATAATTTTTTTCTAATTCTTATAATATAAATTTAATATAGTTCTCTGATATATTTAGGAAGTCCATATTAAAAAAAAACTGCTAATAATAAGTCTAATGTATTCCCAATTATGACTTGCAATTAAATGAATTCTAAATTGAGTAAAATTAGTAAACTTATAAAAGATATTTCCTCTACATCATGAAAGTGGAAATTTTGATATAAATTTTTTTGACATAAACTCATAATCTTATCTCAGTCAAAAAAATCCTTCATAATATGAAACTTTTCATTTAAGTAATCTTTCATCATATTAACCATAAATTAAATAGTGTTGTCTACAACCTGATCAAACACTTATTGAGTATGTTTATCATTGATTTAGTAAAAGTGTGTAGTTCAGAGAGAGAGAGAGACAGATAGAGAGAGCATAGAAAGAAGATAACCTAAGAAAGAAAAGAATATTAGAGAGAGAGAGGAAGAGAGTGCATAGAAAGAAGATATAAAAGAGTGAAAGAATAACAAAATAAATCATTAATGTAAATGTTTTATTGGTTATATGGTTCAAATGCATCGAAGGAGATAATTTTCTAAGGTTTCATTATTTAATTAACCATTTTTAAAATTATCTTTTAACTCCTTTTATTAAAACTTATAATTCATATGTATGATGTTGTGGAATGGGATCTATTGATGTGGAGTTCCACATTGTCAACAATGATGATATAATAATGATGAGTTATATTTGTAACAAATTAAATTTTAAATATTTTATTGATAGGTATTATAACATTTACATTAAAATTTAACTTAAACTATAATATTTAACAATATTAAAAAAAACTAGTATGTTATAAAATAATATCTTATTTGAACTTCAAATTGATGGAATCCTGAATCTCATAAGATTCTATCAAGTGATGTTCACATGGTACTTTTTATTGAATGTAAGAGGTCCACTGTTGCCACTATGTAAGGATCCACCATTGACACAGTTCATAGTGATTTATTGCATTATGTCTTCCTTTTCTTAACTCTCTAAGCTTTTGTTACTATTATCTTATCCCATAACATTATTGAAATGTTTGCTCTAATCTCTAAATAGTCATAGTTCAATAACTTCCTCATTTAAACAAAACGATTTGATGAAATCAACAATTGCCAAACCACATCCTCACTCTTAACAATGGCAGTATGTCATCTCTCAATGCCAAGTACCCACTTTTCATCATAAAAATTGCTTTTAATTATCTCTTTTTTTTGACTAATTTGACTCCATCAAGCCCCAATAGATTTTTGAAAGAACAACTTTCTCCACCACGCTTTACTGAATCACTTAAATTGCCTCTAGTAACTTTTACTTTGTTAGCATTATTGATCTTTAAAGAGGCAAAGTCATCTTTGGATCCGTATCACCAAGTCAAAGCTTGACTCTTCTAGGATCAAATTTCTGAAGTAAATTCCTTACAATATCTCTATTCTTGAAATTAATGGTCCTATTACTGCTTCTAGTTTATTAACAACTATTTTGTCATCAATTTTTGACATTAACATAGAGCATTTCTTTAAATGCTAGGTAGAAATCCATTGTCAGTTTAGCCGAATGTAATGAAGCTATTAATACCTATAAGTCTACCTTTGACAAAGGTTTTTCTATTTTTTCTCCAAATGACTATTTAAAGTCGATGAATTTCCTGATCCTAACAAGCTCACTAATCTTGTTAAGGTTTCGCTTTTGCAGTTTCATAGTTCTCTTAAGCATAATCCCTTTGGCTCATTGAAGATTAGTAAAGATCCCATCTCCATATTAGTAATTTATGGTGCATGTAAGTTTGATCTATTGCTGGTGAGTGTTTGCTACTACATAATTGTTCTTTACTACAAAGTATTACTTACAACCTAAGGCAAATGCTCTTATCATTTGGTAGTAATATAGTAGTGAGTAACGTATTGTTCTTATAACAAAGTGCTAGAAAACTAGTAAATTATCCTTCAACTAATTAATAAGAATGATTATTGATTAAGATTTAAAAATAAAATAAAATAAAACTATAGTGAAGATAAACCAAACTACTATAAATAAATTAAAGCACTAAATCAATAGATGAAAGCAAGATATAATAAGCATCTAGTAAAAGTCTACTTAATATGTAATATTCAAATTACACTTTATTAAAAAAAAATATGAATTAAACTAGAAAATTTTCATAAATTAATGAATTATTATTGGTCAAATTATAACCACATATTCTCAAATCAATTAACCAAATCCATTTTAGATTAAGACTCAAAACATCACATTCAAATCTATGAAATTATATTAAATGTTTAACGTTAACGCCAAATGATTGATATACATGTATCCAATACCATATTCAACTCCTAAATATCCAAGTCCTAGTTCAGTCATTTGTATGTTTTTCTAAATCGTCCAAAGACATTTCTTAGATATAAAACTTCAAATTATAAATAAAATATAACTAATTCATACACCGATAATAACTATAATTTCATTATATCTAACCATATCAAATAACTAGTTTGTCACTGTACTGTTCAATTGAACAAGCATAATTAACATAATAGAAATCAAAAATAGATAAAGAGTCTAGTTGATCTTGATGTGCATGGTGAAATGTTAAAATTAGGATGAATCTAAGCTTTTTATATGTTAAAGATGACATGTTGATGTCTTTTTAGGGTCGTACTCTTCTCCTAGTGTCTAGCTAAGATACAAAATAATGGTAAAAATCTCTATAAACTAGGTTTTCACTTATATGCATATATATAAAAGAAATTTTTGGTGGTAAATATGGTTTAGGATATAGTCATGTCTTATGCTATTATTTCTCACTATTTTTTCCTAGAATATTACATGGGTATAAAGATGCTTATATTTTCAACCATTTTTCTCACAGTCTCTTTTCTTTACATAGACATGGACACTGACACGTCCATGTCACTAGTTATATATTTTATTATTTCTCAATTATAATTTTTAGGGAATTACATGGTAATAGATAAGTTGGTGTCCATCATTGTATTTTGCACTATGTCTTTAACTTTACATGAGAAGGCTTTCATCTACACTTGTGATTAGTCATACTTTTAACTCTAAGTTTTTAAAAGAACACAGGCTAGCACATGAACATGTGTCAAATCATGTTTTGTCAAAATTGAGAATTCTTTTTTTAATTTCTTTTCAAAACTCTTTAATTTTTAAAAAAGTTTATCCTAAAACATTTCTAAAAATCACCTAATAATATAATAAAAATCAATTAAATGAAGGTAATATATAGGAAAAAATAATAAAACATTTAATGAAATATTTAAACATTTTATTCATAGGTTTATATTTTACATGTTATTTGAGATTGAATTACTTAGTATTTGACAATTCTATAGCATGTTTTATATGGATTATATATTTAGTTCATTGTTCTGTAAGTAAAGATATTGAGGAGAAAACATAGAATTGAGTGCGACTTTATCCACAGTTATCTAATCAAGGAGATATTGGAGTCATTTAAAAATAAGAACGTGAATAAAGACTTAGAAGTTAATTCTAGTTCAAAGATGTTGAAAAGTGGAGAAGATGGTAGAAAAAGGCATAATTGATTTTGAACTTGCTAAGGAGATAAACATCTGTCTTTTATGACGTTCAAAGAAGTGTAAAGTAGAATAAGATCCTCATCATAGTTTTACATAACAAGTTATAGGATAATAAAACATTGGTTAAAACTTGATGTCAAGCATTGATTACACGCTGATTTATGATGCATTAAAGTTCTAGGAAAAAACTAGCACTCGTGTTAATATCGATTTGATGTTGATTCTTATACACATATGAGGATGTGTTATTTCTCAAGTTTAAGTAGCCTACGAATATATTTTTGTAATCCTAACTATAGATATTTGTATTAGTTTTAAATTAAGGGGACATTTTTTTAAAAGAGGTGTTTTATAGCTACCTCGCTTTTATTTTCATAGTTTTTAGTCTTTTTGAGCATTGAAGAAGGATTCAGAGCAAGATTATAGGAGCTCTTGATAACTTCTCATTAATCTTTTCTTCTTATATTTCCTTTATATTGAGTTTTATTTGTTTGTGTTTTATTTTCATTTTGTTTAGTGGTTAGAAATCCTTATTAGGGATAGAGATGTAGCTTGTCACGAAAATTTCAATTGTTAATATATTATTTGGTTATTTATAGGTTGAATTCTATTCTTAATTATTAAGTTTAAGCCTGATCACTATAGATCTTAGGGATTGTATGAAGGAATAAGGGGTGAAGAAGAATCTATACACCAGGAGAATAACTCATCGTAAGAGAATGAAAGTATCCTATATTATTGTGGTAACCATACCTTAACTATGCTTAACAAATTTGATTAGGTAAAATTGAACATTACAATGTGGTATTTTCCTAATTAGTATACTTGTGTTCTTTGAGAAAAGCCATAGATACTTTAGGTTAACTTTTATTTCAACCTAGAAATTAATCTTGTTAATAATTGAAATTCCGTAGAAATGAACCATAAGACCCTAAGCTTCATTGATTTTTCTTCTCTAGCTTATTTACATTATCTATATTATTTTAGTGAATTAATAATCTCTTTTGCTTTATTTAGTTTTATCATTTAACTAGGATTAATAGATATAGTGTAGGATTGATAGATATAGTGATATAGTTCATATGGGATTGGTACTATAAAATTAGTCTAGTTTGATTTACTTGTTATAATAGATTGTACGCGAAAAATTAGTTAGATCATATATATATATATATATGAATTATCCCAAACTTGAGGTTTAGATTATCATAAAGCAAATCAATCATTAAAAAAATCCTTTAAAATAAGTTTTAACTCCAGGAAGGTTAACAAATCAATTTAGGTTAACAAATTCATTTAATTTTTCTATTCAGCAACCATCTAGATTTATAAATATTACATTAATCTGTAGTCTAATCTTAACCTAACCTAACACATTTTTGACCTCATATATAAAATGAATATAAGAGGAGTAAAGAGTCTAGGCTAACAAGTTTTCAATAATCCAAATTGAAAGCAAACTAATGCAATTAAAATTTAAAAACTTAGAACATAATTGGTTCAGTTGAAATGTCATCTTAACCTTTTAAAATGAGGTAAATGTCTTATCATGAATAACTTTAGTTGCTCAAGTCAGTTCATAATTTGAACTAGCTACTAGCTATAATCAAAATTTCGAACCATTATTTAAGTCAAAATAAGTTGAGTAGGATTTATTAGATGTTCAACTTTATTCATTTTTTATTATTTTGGAAATTTCTTTTTCTTTTGAAAATTTTATGTCATATATGTACTTTATATCATTTTAGTTCTATTATTTATATAATTCATCATGGGTTAAGTTTTGAGTATGCTAGGATGAGTGCTACCAAGAAAGACTTCTAATAATAAGAGTTGGTCAATTTTTTAAAATTCAAAATTATGATTAATGCTCAGTTGGTGCAAGTTGAAAACTATTTAGTGAAAAATGATGTTTAATTCATAATGTCCTTATCATGATTAACATGATTTATTCAGAACCTTTAATCATTTCATACAAAATATAACATTAGTGTTTAAAATTTTTATGTTTTATCTTCCAATAATGAGTCAGGGCTTATAATTTTTTTAATCCATTTTTGTTATTTATGCCTTTGATCTAATAAGAATTAGGATTTGAGGCTTCATATTTTTTAAGGTTAGGATCAAGATCTAATCATGACTAAGAACCTATATTCAATCTTTTTCCTTTCAAGTAGTTTTAAATATAGCCCATCCTTATCAAAGTTTAACCAACATTGATTTTTAATGGTAGGAATTAGAGCTTCATTCATTTAGCCCAATATAATCTACTAATGTTAGACCTCGTTTTTGGAGTCCAACTCTGGAGTCATAAAACGTGAGCGTATTATCCTGTAAGGTTATTTCAATGGAATCTCATTAGCTAATATCGGTTTATCTTCATTCTCATACAATCCCAAAATAATTCCCTATTTGATCAATTGATATATGACAATCCATTCTTATGTTTATTTCCTCAATCATCACCCTAATATATCACT
>JAOQMP010000007.1:11733556-11747103 GCA_027563575.1 Erythroxylum pedicellare
TATTATAAATCAATGGGCATTATCATTGTTTTTTTACAATAAAGTATTTTATTTTATATTACATTTTTACTTATTTTTATAATTTTATTTTTATATATTATATACTAGTTTTATTGCGATTTAATACTGGTCAGACATTTAAACTTTAAACCTTAAAAGATAGTATTGAATATTGTTAAGAAAATATATACTGCATTGATTAATTGAAAAAGAATATAATAGGTGATTTAAGATTAAACATAAGATGTGTGATACATGATAATTTGTTATTGTTTTGTATTTATTGTGAAAAATAATAATCATTAATAGTTGTTAAATTCTTAAAAAGGGTGTTTATATGAAATAATGAAATGACAAGTCAATATCGTAAGATTTCAAGTAAAATACGTATTATCCTTACGCATAGATTACTTATCCTTCAAATTTTAGTCTTTTTTTTTTTAACTTTGATAATGGGCCTTTCCATATATATATTTCTATTTTTTTTACTTTGAGCATGTGTTCTAGAGCTTAAGGTTGAGCCTGTAGTTATAATTTTGTTGCGTGAAAGATGATATGATAACTTAGTTTCAACTTCCACACGATTGTTATATATAAACTACAGTAGTCAGAAAGAGTTCTACAAAATTTTTGTTAAGGATACGTATTAAATCCATAAATGTAAACGATAAATGCATATTGTTCTCTGAACACAACAGAATACTGTTCTGTCGTACTGCTTAGCGTCAGCCATTGAGATCTTGACAAAGTGTCCATATTGAGAGCTATTAACAATTATGGAGTGACTATTAGTTCTAAACAAATGAAATTATCAATTCTTCTATTCCTCCATCGAGGCGGGTTATCTAGTTGGATGATAATCGGGAGTTTGGAAATATAGGATGATGAACCTAACCAGAGGCTGTTAATTTCCCAACTCTGTGTTTTCTCACTTTCCCACGCTCTTCCTAATTCTCCTAGAAATGAAAATGATAACGTTCCTCATTAGGCCCTTGTTTGTTTTGCGTAATGATCGATGAGCTCGCCAAGAATTTTCTAGGAGAAGTGTTTTGGTGTATGTTGTTTGCTAACGAAATTATCTTAGTAGATGAGACAAAAGAGGGTGTCAATGTTAAATCAGAACTTTGAAAGGATATGTTAAAGTCAAAAAGCTTTAAATTAAGCAGGAGTAAGACTAACTACTTAGAGTGTAACTTTTCAGATCTTAGTACAACTTTTGATGTAGAGGTAAAAATTAGTCCAGAAGTTATACTACGCAAAAAGTGTTTTAGGTATCTAGGATCTATCATCCAAAGCAATTGAGAGATCGATGAAGATATAGTTCATTACACCATATCATAGTGGTTTAAATGAAAGAGTGCGTCAAAAATTTTATCTGACAAGAAGATAACACTCAAGCTCAAAGGAAAATTCTATCGTTTAGTGATTAGGTCGATCATGCTATATGAGGCAAAGTGTTGACCTATAAAACATGTACATACCATAAGTTAATGGTGACAGAGATGAGGATATTCTGTTAGATGTGTAATCTTATTAAAAGAGATAAAGTTAGGAATATAATAATAAAAGACTGATTAAAAGTGACTAGTATTAACAAAAAATAAAGAGAGATGAGACTTTAGATGATTCAGATATGTTAAGAGGAGACATCTTGATGCTCTAATAAAAAGATGTGAGAAAATAATACTTAAACACTATAATAGAAAAAATAAAGGCCTAAAAACTAAAAGGAAGTGATCAATAATGATATGACTCATTTGAAACTTATTGTGGGCATGACCCGTAATAGAAATTTTGACATATTAGGATACGAATAAATAATATCACATAGATAGGTCAATCTCGTTCTTTGAGATCTTTTAAACATTTTCTTTCAAGTCTTTTGTCTTAGATTTAGCCTAATTTTTTATTTTGTAATACTTTCCTTTTAGTTAGCTTAAATACTTTCCTACTTAACCTAACTATTTTTTTCTAATGACTTGTTTGATATATTCTTGCACCAGTCTTTTTTTCTAGTTTTTGTATCTATTTACTTATTCTATATGGTATTCTTACTATTTACCTTGGTCTATATTTATTTTATTATGTATTTTACTACATATTTTTATATTTTATCTATAGGTATCTATTTATAGTATTAGTGGTATTATTATTATTTATGTCTATTTTATATTTTATATTTTATATTTTATATTCTTTAATGAGTATTCTATTCTATTATTTTGTTTTAATATATATATACAGTAAAATACATAATACAATAAATATAGAACAAGTAAATAGTAACAATCTTAGATTAGACAGGGACATAAACTGTGATGGAGAGATATAAATGAGGAGACGACAGAAATTGAAGATTATATAGGACAAATCGTTCAGATACTTGTCGTTTTAGGTATGGGAGGCATGTATCTTAAAAGAAGCTAATACACGAAAAATGAATCAAAGAAGCATGACCATTACAATCAAGGATTTATTTATTAGAGACTTCAGTGTGGGTTTGATTTTGGCAAATATTTAAGTTGGCTTACGAAAAATAAAGGAAAAATTGACTTGTAATTCACTTGTATTCTATTATATTATTTTGTGTATATATATATATATTACATAGGAATAAGATTGTGTACTATTGAACCTTCCTAAATTTCGATGAAACTCTCATTAAATATTGTTTTTGTCATTATTGAGGCAAATTTGATAGACAAACTTGATTTGGATTCTACATAATTAAAAGTAAAATCTTTTGGCCTTATAAATTATATGTTAAAGTGAGGTTTCATTGTTGACTCGAATATATTCAAAAGTGAACTTTTACCCACCACTAAGGTAATTTTAAAGTTTAAATTATGGGTTATCTTTCTATTTGTTATCGAACTTTTTTTATCATATAAAAATTACGAATAATAAGGATATAATTTTGAAAATATGATAAAAAAAGTTTGATAACAAATTCAATCACAAGAATTAATATGGAAGAGGAGGGCCTAGCAAGTATTTTGTTAGAAAAAACCGACCATTACATATATATGGCTCAAAAAAGAGGAATTGAGCCAATGGGAAAAAACTTACATATATACACAGATTTCAACGAGGTGCTATTATTAATGGATCATATTTGAGTAAACTATTTCTCAAACAAAAAAAATAAACAGTAAATAGTGAGGTTAAGCAACCTTGAAAAAGGTGTGTGTGACTTCTTTTTTCGAACCATAACCAAATAGGCGCAATAACTTCTTTTTTTATTAAAAGGAAAGTTAACGAAACATATTACACGACTAGTCTAGGGAAATAGAACCCCACCATATCCTCTAAAAGGATATAGTGGCACCCAATGGGTGTAGTATCAAAATAAGTGATTCTTAAATCAAAATGACTGGCATAGTTAGCGAGCCAGTCAGCACATCTGTTGCTCTCTCGATAGATATGTCGATGTACAACAGTCTAGTTCTGAGTAAATAGTTCGTTAATACCCATGACTATGGGATTGAGGGCCATTGATCGGTTGGCCGAGGAAGACAGGATATTGATCACCACTATAGAATCCACTTCGAGTTTGATCTGGCGATAACCTAGATTCCATGCGAGTGTGAACTCGATAAACACTCCCCAAAGTTCCATGGCCACCGATGAGCACGAGCCGAGATTCTGGATGAAGCCTCCAAGCCAATTGCCTGCACTATCACGTATAAGGCCACCTGCTGTGGCTAACGACGAGGAACTTTGCATGCTCCATCCGTGTTTAATTTTACCCACCTAATAAGAGGTTTGCACCATCCGATAAGTTGCTCTTGGTAAGGGCGATGGCTAGTATCAACTCTGCTTTGCCAAACAACTGACTTGTGGATCTGATCTGCATAAGACAAAATGAGATAAACTGGTGAGAACGGCCAATTAAAACGTTCATCAAATAGGGCCATATTTCTCCATGTCTATAGGAATCAACAAGTAGTACAAAAAAGAATTGACCAATCATGCCCAAGTATTGGTCGGTGGTGTTGGAGATTTTTAATGAGCCACTCCCAAGTCGGCATAGTGAAAAAGTGATAAGAAAACAATTTGTGGAGGGAATGTGTTCCACACTTGGCAGGCTTTGACGTAGTCTCGCACTGTATGTAACGAGGATTCTTTGAGTCGACAGTGATAACATGCTCCGTCCATAGTGAATTGCTTACAAATGTGTTGTTGGTTAGTAAGTAACCGATCTTGTACGAGGATCCAGAGGAAGGAGCGAATGCGTTGTGGGCCCTTCCACTGCTAGATTGCCTTCCAAATTCCATTAGGCGAGACGTCTTCGTGATCCATGAGTATGGATTAAGTGGAAGCTACAGTGAATTGTCCAGTGTCGAAAATTCTCCAAATCA
This sequence comes from Erythroxylum pedicellare, assembly GCA_027563575.1. NCBI lineage: Eukaryota > Viridiplantae > Streptophyta > Magnoliopsida > Malpighiales > Erythroxylaceae > Erythroxylum > Erythroxylum pedicellare. The sequence continues at coordinate 11,737,918 of JAOQMP010000007.1, forward strand.
ACTTATCTTGCCCAAGGTAGGGCTTCGGGGAAAAAGTACCTACTATTGACCTGCAAATTGACGTCAAGAGATAAGATTGAATTGCATCCCAATTCCAAGTACCATAAATGTCCACAAAGTGATGGACACTGAGGTTAATAGGTGAATCTGGGATTGGGGTTGTTGTATGGGTAATAAGAGGTCCCACTTCCTCAACCCAAGGGTCTATTTAAAATCGAGTTCAAGCGCCATCACAAATCATCCATTTCATATCTTGGAGAACTAGGTGCCATGTAACATTTATGCTCTGCCAAATCATTGATCTGCCGGTTGCATCAAAAGAGGTTGGGAGATTGTTGACACGAAAATTATATTTCGCAGAGAGAACTTTTACCCATAATGCATTCGACTTGGCAATCAGTGTCCATCCTAATTTCACTAGTAAGGCATCATTGGTTTCGCGAATTTTTTGAATGTCATGAACCCCATCTCTTTCGGTTTGCAAACTTCCTCCCAGTTAACTAAGTGAATCCTCTTTTTGCCATTAGATGAGCCCCACAAAAATTATCACATTAATTTCTCTAACTCATCACAAAGACTGAGGGGCAACCGAACTGTCTGTATTGTATAACTGGGAAGGGCCGCTATGACTGATTGAGCCAATGTGATGTGTCCTGTAAAAGACAAAAGGTTGGCTATCCAGCCTGATAAATGTTGGTGAACCTTATCTAGGATGTATTGATAGGCTCTTTTTCTCACTCTTTTGTGCAATAGCGGCACTTTAAGATATCGTCCAAGATCATTTGTTTGTTTGAAACCCAGTACGCTGCTTAAGTAGCGTGTCGTTGATGGAGGAATATTTTTGGAATAATAGCACCTAGATTTGTCTTGGCTGACACGTTGTCCCGAAGCAGCACAGAAAGAATTTAAAGTATCCTGAATTACATACACTTGATCAATTGAGGTTTTAGAGAAAAGGATAAGATCGTCAGCAAAGAACAAATGAGAAATAGGAGGTCCATTTTTGCTTAATTTGATTAGTTGCCATCATCCTTTTGTCACTACTTGAGTAATTGAATGACCTAGTCGTTCCATACACAGGACAAAAAGGTAAGGAGAAATGAGGTCACCCTGTCGAATACCTCTGGAGGGACTAAAGGTGTTGTTGTGTTCACCATTCCAATTCACTTTTAGGGAGATCAAGGAAATGCACTTCATAATGAGATTGATCAGAGACATAAGAATCCCAAAGTTGATTAGTGTATCTTGGACGAAATCTAATTACAGCCTATCGTAAGCTTTTTTAAGATCCACTTTTAGAGCCATTATCCCTTTCTGACCGGTTTTTCTTTTCATTGTGTGGATGACTTCATGGGTGATAATAATATTATCCGTAATCAAGCACCCTAGGACGAAACTGCATTAGGTTGGAGCTACCAGATCGTCGAGGTAAGGTTTAAGTCTATTAACAATGATCTTGGTAATGGCTTTGTAGATCACACAACATAAAGCAATTGGCCTGAACTGCATAATCAACGTGGGAGACATAATCTTTGGTAAAAGAACCATAATGGTGCGATTAAGTTTAGAATCCTAAGCTTTATGTCGAAAAATTCGTTGTATAAATAAAGTCAGAGACAGGTCGACAATGTCCCATTGAGATTGGTAGAATAAAGCGATTAAGCCATCAAATCCTGGTGCCTTGTTAGGAGCCATAGTGAAGAAAGCCATCTTGATTTCGTCAGGAATGAGTTGACGGTCCAGATCAGCTATAGCTTGGTGAGGAAGGGGAGGGAATTGACCATGGATCTGTCAGTCTGTAGGATGCTGGCTTTCGACCGTATATATTTTCTCGAGAAAATTCTATGCTAATCTTCTGATGCTTGTTGTATCTGAAATCACGCATCCATTTTCATCTTTCAAGGAACTAATCCTTGCTTGTCGTTGCATAGCCATTGTGATTACATGATAGTATTTTGTATTCCTGTCACCTTGGCCTAGCCACTGGCTTCTGGATCATTGGTGCCAGTAGAGTTCTTCTCGATAGAGGACCTACACTAGTTCATACCGTAGATGTTCCTCGAGCCCTCAGAGAGAGGTCGAGTCTTCGTCTTCTAGTTTTTTTGAATGCCTTCAAGTCTTTCCATGATTCTCTTTTTCCGGTGGAAAATGTTGCCAAACATAGTAGAGTTCCAATGCTATAATCTTTCCAAGAAATTTCTGATCACGCCTGTAAAATTAGATCTAGTTGAGTTCCAATTCTCAACTTCAAATTGGCCAAAGCATGCATGAGTCAACCAAGCTGAATGAAATCTAAACGACCTAAATGTCAAAGGAGAATGCGCGTTGTTGTTAAGAGTGACTAAGAGAGGCCGATGGTCTAATTTCAGGAAGGGTGGGTGAGTAACTGTTATGTTTTGGAAGGCAGAGTGCTAAGAATTAGAGCAAAAAACACGGTCTAATCTAGCAAGAATTTGTCCTCTCCACTAAGTGAATCTAGGCCTTGAAAATCAAAGATCCTGAAGATGACAACCTTGCACACAGTCTTTGAATTGTGAATTGACGATAGGTTAGAGTCAAGATCCTCCACGTTTATCAGTGCTCTCTAATTTGGCATTGAATTCCCCACCCAAAAGCCAAGGTTTAGAGGTAACCCTAGCAATTTTTTGCAGATACGTCCATAACAAATTTTGTAACAAATACATGGGGATAGCATAAATGGCAGTGAAGTCAAATGACAATTGGTCCCATTCAATATTGGCATGCATAAATTGATGGTGAGCTATCAAAATTCGAACCACAATATTAGCTTTCCATAGTAGTCAAATACCACTCGAATAGCCTTCTGCTTCCACCCTGAATGAGTGTGCAAAACCCAAACTCCTAATAACCTTCATCGCTCGTACCCATTTATACGTGGCTCAACTAAAACAACAAGAAGCGGTTTATGGATTCAAATATAGTTCTTGATGATTGGCTTAAAGGTCCTACCTCCAGTTACTTGACAATTCCATATGAATATCGGCATAAAATCAGAATAAGAGCAAATTCTATTCTGCATGAGAGTTGACTGCATTATCAGTAGGCTCCCGACACTAGTTTGTCATGTGTTCCTATAGAGTCTCCTCTATTTGAGTATCAGACTCAAAATTGGTTTCAGTTATGGGCAACGATTCTTTTTTCAGATTAGGTGGTCGCGGTGGGGTTATCATGTGTTTTTTAATTGATGATGTCGAGGCAGTATGAAGACAACCTTCATTGGGATCCTCCTCTATATCCTCGCATCCTAATTCCTTGTGTATAGACAGAGTGATAGATGGATCTTGGATTATCACCTTTGCATATGAGAGGATCGATAGGGCTACATGGTTTGTTATTTGTCTTTAAATCTCTGGTGATTTGGGGTTGGAAATAGGCAAGGGTTGATTCTGCCTTACGTGGCCTATGGATTGTAGCTGAATGGAGGTTTGCGGTGTCGTATTGGAGCTGTGGTTATAAGTCCCACTTCGTCTATTAAACGACAAACGTTTGGTCTGACTTTTCTTATGTGTTGTCTAGTTTAGGGAATTTTCTTTCGCTTGGTTCATAAACGTCGTAGTGTGGGTATCTAGTTGCGGAGTCCCCTCATCAGTTTGAGGTCAATCGATAAAGGGTTTCAACGACCCTATTTCTTTCAGGGCAGTGTACCTCGAACCCTTCAACCCACGTAGTAGGAGTTGTTCTTCCTGTCGTGTCTGTGTGCCGTTGGATTGGGTGGCAATAGGCGAGGGCGGCATTAAACTTACATCTATGGCCCATAATCCTCTTATCGAAGGCCTCCTGATGAAGATTCACCTTAGTTTTTTGGGTGGGTGGTCGTCTTCTATCCTCCAGTGTTGTGCGTTGTTTCGAGGTGCTCGATCAATCGTGTTGGACAAGCCATGGCTCCGTGTCCGACCAGCCCATAGAAGAAGCAGATTTGGGGCAAACCCTCGTATGCCACTTTGATGATTTCACCATCTAGCCCAACAATGGAACGGAGGGGGGAGCTGAGGTCGATATCAACGACAACCCGTGCGAATTTGCCCCGTTGTGTTTATTGGGTGTTGTTGTCTATTTTGACCGTGCGGCCTACCAAATTCCCTAGGGCGGTAAGAATCAAGGATGGTACCTAGCGACGGAGAGTTTGGGGAAACAAACCCCAGCTACTATATGCGTAATTTTGCTAGTAGATGGACAAAATTCCAGGCACTATGGTTGAATGGAAAGGACGTTACTAAATATTACCCACGAACCCTATGTGAGTGTTTGTATATAGTCGTCCTCGTCCACGAAATTGATGAGGTAAAAGTCATTGTCTATATCGACAATTTTCATAGGGCCCTTTGGTTTCCACATGTTGAGCAAACGTGATTTGAGCATTGTTGGGTTTTCTACTGCTTTCTTGTTATCTTTACAACAAAATAACTTGACAGAGATTGTTATTATGCAGATATTAGCTTGCAGAAAAATAAAAGAGACAAGATATACTTGCTTTGATAGTGTAAAACTATCTACATCCAAGGTTCCCACCTATGGTGGTAAAGAATTTCACTATATAAAGAAGTACAGAAGAAGAAACTAGTTACAGAGTTGAGTGAATTTTCTAAATCACTTGCAAGAGACTTTCACTCTCCCAGTACTCAATGGTAAGTACTCTAGCTAACTCTCAAACCTTTCTTTTCACTCACTCTTCTTGCACTGTCGAAAAATGAATACAAAGAAGACTAAAGATATATGAAGTTTTCTGTGTGTATCTCTGATTCATGTACTCTACTTTTTATAGCTGAACATAAAGAATGAGGATTTCGGTGAAGACTTGAATAAATCAGACTATTAGCATGTGCATATCACATGGGTCACTTACCTTTCAGCCTTTGGTCTGTGTTTTGACTTGTAGTTGCTGCATCTTTGTCTCTATTTATGCATGTGTTCTGTCCCTTTTAAATGAGTCTTATGCATAGAACTTGTAAATTTCTCCAGCTGCTCCTCACGTGACCAGGTATAAGTGATCCTCTACGTTTTGTCTTTGACTTGTGTCAGTGTGTATTGCTGTTTACAACAAACGACCGTGTATTGTGATAAAACATCATATATGAATTGGTCACGTGTGCTCTGTCTGAATCTTAATGTGTTCTGTCTGAAAAAGCAACTTCGAGAGCCTCCCTCTTTCATTCTTTAGTCTTCAGATATACTCTTCTTCGATTCTCCATTTTTCTTCAGCTTTTGTTGCTTCTATGCGTGGATTAGTGGTGAATAACGTGATTTTCATCACATATTTTCCCTCCTTCTCCATTAATCCATACTTAGAACAGTCATCTGTGAGTAAAACAAAAACAAAACTCGAAACCCTAGTTTTCCAAAAATTTGTGAGATCTGCTAAAATCAACTTCAATTTCATGGGGCTTCACCTTCTTCTCCATCAATTTTAGCTCAGATCTGAAAAAAAAACTGAAAGTAGTATTGAAATACCCAAAACCTTAATTTTCACCACTTTATCGAGTTTGCTCATATCTGCCTCCAGAGTCAAGAGGCTTCTAAAATCTGTAAGTAATCCCTGTAAAAAATGAATTTCTTTTGGGTTAGTATTTTAGTTCCGAAATCAGAAGGATTTAACTCACCTTTGATTTTTTCCAGGTTGAAGAAGCCTTGAGCTATCCTATCCCTCACAAAGTGGAGTCTGATGTCGGCGTGCTTGGACCTCTCATGCAAGACGGGGTCTTTGCTCAGGTATAAAGCACTTTGACTATCTGTGAATATTACTGTTGTGTCTATGTTAGTTTTAATTTCTACTAGGATGCCTGTTAGCCATGTTAATTCCTTTACCCCTTCTGTGATTGCATAAAATTTTGCTTCTGTGGTTGAGAGTGATACAACTGATTATTGTTGTACCTTCCAACTTATTGTGTTTTTTGCTAGAGTAAAGTAGTATACAGAGATTGATTTTCTTGTGGTTTTATCTGCTACATAGTCTGCATCTACATATCCATGTAGGCTTAGACTGTTATTATTAGATAGCTTAGACTTAATGAAATACAGTCCATGACTTAGAGTTCCAGCAAGGTATCTGAAGACATTCTTCAGTCCTTGCCAATGCTCTAAGCCAAGATTAGACATGAACTTGCTTAAAATGCTAATCGCATGAGCAAGATCAGGTCTGGTACAAAGCATCATATACATGATGCTACCAACTCCAACATCATAGGGGTATTTTAGCATAGCTTTCCTTTCTTCTTCAGATTGGGGGCACTTGTCTGTAGCCATCTGAAGATGTGGGCTTATAGGAATGGAGGTAGGTTTTGCCAATTCCATATTGAACTGACCTAAAACCTTTTGGATGTAGTTTTTCTCGTTCAACTACAGTTTCCCTTCCCTCCTATTCCTTATAATTTGCATTCCTAGCAACTTCTGAGCCTCTCCAAAGTCTTTCATTTCAAAGTATTTGCTCAGATTGGTTTTCACCTCAATTATTCTACCTAGCTCCTTTCCAGCAATAATCAAGTCATCTACATAGACTAGCATGAAGATGGCTTCTATCCCTCCTAAGTCCTTGTAGTATAGGTAGTAGTCATAGGCACTTCTAATAAAATTCATCTCACTAACTATTTCATGGAACTTTTTGTTCCATTGTCTAGGTGCTTGCTTCAGCCTATATAGGGACTTCTGAAGCAGGCAGACATGATCAGATTTCTTATTATCTACAAAACCAGATGGTTGTTTCATGTAGATAGTCTCCTCTAGCTTTCCATATAAGAAGGTTGTCTTGACATCCATTTGATGGATTTTCCAGTCATAGACAATTGCTAACACCAAAATTAGTCTGATTGTCTTAAATTTAACTCCTGGTGAGAATATTTCTTTATAGTCAACCCCTTCCTTCTGCCTATACCCCTTAGCTACAAGTCTTGCCTTGTAGATTATAGGTTCAGATTTTGTTATTCCTTCTTTTAACTTAAATAACCATCTGTTTTCCATCAATTTGACTCTAGGAGATCTAGGTACCAAAATCCATGTCTTATTCTTCATTAAGGAAGAATACTCTTTTTCACGGGCTTCCTTCCACTGTTCAGCATCACTTCTAGCCATAGCTTCTTCAAAGGTTTCAGGAACCTTGCATTCAATACTTTCAGCCACAAGGTAAGCATATTCTACCAAATTTGTATCAAAATACCTCCTATTAGGAATTATTTGTCTTGGCTATTTATCCCTTGTCAATTGATAGTCTTGTATGCTTCCTTGTTTATCAGCTGAAGTTATTTGTGGGTTTTCTCCTCCACTCACAGCTTCAGTCTCTGAAGGCTCCACAGTTTTTAATTGTGTAGTATCACCTTCTTCAGGTTCTGGTGGTACATAAAATGGGACTGAATGGTTTGATGTCCCTAAATTCTCCTGAATTTCACCTAGGAGGTTAGAATTTTGTGAATTTTTGTTCAGCAGAGGGAATTCATCTTCCTTAAAGATGACATCTCTGCTAATGATTGTTTTGTAGGCTCCCTTTTGGAGTAGTAAGAGTTTATAACCCTTTATACCTTTTGGATATCCTAGGAATACCCCCTTGACTGCTCTAGGCTCTAGTTTTCCCTCTTTCTGATGTGCATAGACTGCACATCCAAAAGTCCTAAGGTATGATAGTTTAGGCTTCTTATCACTCCAAATTTCCTGAGGAGTCTTATAATCATTAGTTTAGGTTGGAAGCCTATTGATTAAATAGGCTGTTGTCCTAATTGTCTCCCCCCATAGGGAATGAGAGCAACCTGAAGAGAGAAGCATGCACCTAGTCTTTTCTAGGATGGTTCTATTCAATCTTTCAGCTACTCAATTCTGCTGTGGAGTAGCTCTAACTGTCTTATGCCTAAGAATTCCATTTTTACTGCAGTATTCCTGAAATTCCTTGTTGCAATTCTCTAACCCATTATCAGTCCTTAGGCATTTCAATTTCCTCCCAGTTTGATTTTCCATAAGAGTATGCCATCTTATGAAAATCTCTAAAGCTTCATCCTTCCTCTTCATAGGGTAAACCCAACATTTCCTAGATTTATCATCAATTATGGAGATAAAATACAAGTTCCCTCCTACTGTGGGGACTTAAGCTGGCCCCCAGAGATCATTGTGAGCATACTCCATGATCTCTGTAGCTCTCTTAGCTCCCTTTTGAAATGCTGACCTGTGGTGCTTTCCTAGCACTCAGGATTCACAGAATTCTAACTTCTATAAGTTCTTTTCAGGTATAAGATCTCGCCTAGAGAGATGGAGCAGGCTTTTGTTGCTTGCATGTCCCAACTTAGCATGCCATTGCTTGGTTGGCTCAAGATTTCTACTTTCTAAAATTTGATTAATTTCAGTTGTGCCTATTACATAGTATAGGCCACCCCTCTCCACTCCTCTAATGATGACTTTCCCATCCCTTAGGATTTCTCTAAGTCCATCTTTAGATCTGATCTGAAAGCTTTGCTTATCAGATAAGCCTTCAGAAATCAGGTTTCTCTTTATTCCAAGCACAAATTTGACATTGCTTAGGATCCTTCTTTTTCCATTAAACATATTGATGGAAACACTTCCTATGCCCTCTATCCTTTGCTACCCGGAATCTACCATTTTAACCTTGGCAATGACTAGTTCAAATGTAGTGAACCAGTCCCTATGAGGAGTAACATGCACAGTGCACCCTGAATCAAATATCCATTCTCTACCAAGATCCTAACAATCCTCAGTCACAGCTACAATTTCATCTCTACTAGAATCTTCAGGTTTTTCCATATTGCCTGAAATTCCACTTTCAGCTACCTTATCCCTCTTCTTTTTCCTACAATCCCTTACAAAATGTCCCACCTTATCACAGTAAAAACATTTCTTCCCTTTGGCTTTTTTCTTCTTTTCATTTTCACCTTCCTTAGAGTGTTTTTCTTTCTCACTTCACTTCTGCCACTTTCCCTTCTTGCTGTTTTTTTATAAGCTTTCTTCTCATAGTTATTCTCTACAAACATTACTTTAGCCTCTTTCTTAAAAGGATTCAGCTCAACTATTTCTTCCATTAGAGAATCTAAAACCCTCTTTACAGTAAGTGATTCTCTACTAGCATGCTTAATTATCTTCTTGAATGCATTAAATTCAGAAGGTAATGCCTTTAATATCACTACAGCTTGATGTTCCTCAGAAATTTTCTCGTCTGTAGCTTTTAGATCCTGAACT
>JAOQMP010000007.1:11756043-11770004 GCA_027563575.1 Erythroxylum pedicellare
AAAACATTTCAGATCAGTTACAAATCAGTTATATGACTAGTATAACATATTAAATATAAGTTCCATTTGTTCTTAATGTCAAGGGAGAGTGAATTTTGGGCATTTTTTGCGATGACAACAGCTTTAATCCAGTTGATTATCTTCACATCTAGCTGTTACTTGTCTCCTTCAATATTCTTATATAATCTGCCATTTCTTTCTTTCCAAATAGTGTAAATAGTGGTGGTGAACACTGTTTAGAGTTTTCATTTTGTTTTTCATGTTTAGTGTGGTTTATGAACCAATTCAAAGTTTCTTCCCATTCATATGTTTAATTGTCCACTGCAATCTTATGTAGAATTTTGCTCCAAACTACTTTCGAATATTTGTATAGAAAAAAGAGGTGATTTCTATATTCATCAACTTCCTTACATAATACACAAGTTGATTCATTTACGTAAGGTTTCGATTATGCATCACATATTAGAAAATACGTAACAGAAAATAAAACGAAACCTAGAAAATACATAATCATACATGTTCCATTAGATGTAGTAAAAAGTGAACTTAAGATGTATACCTTATTAACACCTTCGTTCTTCGTTGTCTTCACCTCTTCGAGTTGTCGTAAACTACAACGACCAAAGGAGGATGTCTCTAATGATATCTACATGAAGAGCAAAGCCTAAAACCTCTTAGGAAGAATGGTTAGAACACATATAAAGTGCTAGCTTTGATGTATGTTCTTGAGAGAATAGTTCAGAGAATAATTGTGTGTAAGATGAAATCTTCACATTTCTCACTAGTTTTCTTACAATACTATACACGAAAATGAGTTAGTTTTTGCCAAATTTTGGCCTCCTCTAACCCCCATCATGAATGGAGGAATAATGGGAATTAAGTGGCCATGAATGAAACTTAATTTGGCTTGAAACGTTTGCTGAAAATCTGGAAGCTTTCCAGGCTAACAGCCATGCAACACTTGCTTTCTTTCATTCCTTTGCAATGCTTCTTGCCACGATCATTTCGTGGTATAATCCCAAAGCATTCTCTCATATCTTGGATCACTATCCAAACTTATTTTACTCATTCTTCGCATCTCCAATGCGTGTGATCCATTAGTTCCCAGTTATGTTGGTCACTTGAATTAACACTTAATTCAAGCAAGTCATAAGTGTTATCTAGCAACACATGATGACCCCAATTGACCAAAAAGTCAGTGGTTTGACTATGAACCCCTTCCCAATGTTCCCATGCAATTCATCCTTTTACCATTTATGCCCCACTTGGTTCAGAGCATAGTTAAAATGTCAACTCCCAATAGATTGACTGTGTCACATCTGGCCCAAGTGATGTTAGTTCTTATCCCCAAGGCTCATTACTCAATTCGATATGTCACTGAAGACTATCTTTATGATATTTTCACTCTAACAAGAGATTCCCGAGTAATGACCCCGACAAGAGGCCGTGGGTATCATCTCTTTCTATTAGGAGTGGAGAATCCTTTATTGGCTATTCTGTTAACTTCAAACACATCAAGTTGCACCTAATCACCAAGCTATGAGCAACCTCTGAGAAACAATGAGGAATGGAGTCAAAGTACAGGATCAATATCCAAGATATCCTTGAGCACCTCAAGTCTAAGGATATTTGCACCATTGCTATGATGAGAATAAATTTGACGCTAGAATAAATTATCCATATGATTATCTCATGGCAGGTGTAATAGCTGGTTTCAAAACTTACTGAAATTAGAATGCTAGACTTTTGAGTCGTATCATTTTAGAATTTATAAGTTACATTTCATTCATATGCATAACATGAGCATATACATACATGAATGTTGATTTAGAAAGTATTGCAAAGATAGTATATGCACTCATTGACATGTTCCGAGGTAAGAAATGTTTAAAATAATGATGATTTGATTATGTATTGCTTATGTCTTGAATTTTGGTTTGATGGATTATAATTAGTAATTTAGAGTTAATTGTTACAATTGGAAAATTGATTAATTAAAATGTATATTTAGTTTAGGCAAAATGTCAAGTGGTAAGATAAGTTGACACATGAAAAATTATGATGACTAAGCCTATAAAATGAGTGGCTTTTGGCATAGAAAATTAAGTGACAAATGGCAGTAGTGACTGAGTGACAAATGACTTAGCCCTGCAACAGTCAGCACATGTTCCTAGATCATCATAAACTAGAATTGAAAAATGCTTTCCTTGATCAATCTCTCAACCCTAGCTCTGAAAATGTGGCTTAAACTTTTATATCATACCATATATGACTTCTCATTCATTAGGGTTCTCCATTTCATAACTTGTTTAGCAAGATACGAAGAAGTATATATCTAAGTCGAGGTAAGACACATTCTATACAAACCATATGACAAGAAAGTTATACCATTATGTTTTGCATTAAACAACAACTATACAATAGAAGCATTAAATACAAAACATTAACCCTCTTTGTCCAAAATTGATCAAAAGATCACATATAAAATGTGTACTGTAAAACCTAAATGAACCTTACAACAAGGTTCAGTAGATACATTCCCCATAGATATTACTTCTACTTCTTCATTAATGTGAACCATCAGTTTCTCCTTCCCTTTATTTTTCTTTATCTTGGATATGAACCCCTGCATCGTAGAAGCACCTTGATCAGATGCTCCATACATAGCCACCAAATATTTAATACAACTGTCATAAATTAGATTAATAAATTAATAAGCCAAGGAGTTACCTGATGGTCACAATCTTTCCTTCTAGGCCTTATACTGCTGGCTTCTTTATGTCCCTAGGACCCTTATCAACACTAGTTTGACCAAAATCAGCATGTGGAGAAGATTTGAACTTTCTACTTTTGAACTTAACGAGCTTCATCTTTACCTTCCCTTTAATTGCTTTGAGGGCTATAGGAGTAGGAAACTTGAGTTTCTCCTCCTTAGTAACCCAATGGGCTATCAAAGTGTTAAAGTCCCATTCATCATCCAGCGAGTAATATGTCATCACCAGGTTACTAAACTCTGGAGAGAGTGTGTTCAGAGCTTAGTGAACAATGAAGACATCAAGGAGAGGAATGTTTAGCATCTTCAATCTACTGTGAAGATGAATCATTCTCGATATGTACTCCATTACTCCACCTTCTCCTATATACCTCATGGAGAACAATTCTTTCATCAAGGAACTTGTCTCAACATTAGGTGATACTGTGTACCTTTGGAAGACATTTCTAAGAAATTCCTTCACTATGTCTGTGTTCGAAAGTCCACTGAGTAGATGATTATGTATGGATCTATTAATAGTCATGTAACTTAATCTATTAGACCAATCCTAGGCTTTATAGGCTGCTTTATGAGCTCTCGAGCTCATGGATATAGGTGGAGATGGCCTATTCGTCCGTATGGTCATATCAACCTTAGCTATCTTTATAGCATTCAATACATCCTCCGTCTACTTCTTTGTATTGAAACCCGTCAGGGTTTCAATGGTGACACTTATTTTGTTAACAAAAAAGGTGATTGTAAAGTAACATTGATTAGATCAACACAACTGTAGGACAACAACGATACTCAAAGCCATTAAACAGTATCTTTTCTGATAATCCATTCATACATATTATGAAATACATGTGGGTTGAATACATAGTATATGCAACTAGGCCTCTACATAAAAGCGAACAAAGTACAAACCATCAACTCTCACGACACTACCACCTATGGGTGAATAGATCATTCAAGTAACGACTTTCCTCTATCCAATGCCTTTATGCACATCTCAAAATCTCATGTAAGGCTAACACTTGTGGGCAGAGTAACTAAACATGAGACCAGAGACATCCCCTAATGTGTAAGCAGAACAATTCAAAATACTGACTCGAAAGGACACTGTGGTGGCTACATCCTCATCAGCACTCAAAAAGTCCACGAACACAAGGGATACATCTTTATGTTATCCTCACATTCTTTATGAGCTTATGGTATGTGACAATATAACATCAATAAATGCAAAAACTCGAATGCACAGTCTCATTATCACACACTCGTGCTGAAGACATTATCTGAAAACTTCATTTGAGATTTTTGTAAAGGAAAAATCTCAGTAGAGCAACTATTGTGCATCATCAGACACTGAACCGATTATCCGAGACACGAGAACCTCATGTATCTGCCTTATCGCAAGTTCGTTGCACAAAAATTCACTCATAAATAGCTTCAGAATGTCTCAATTCTTTTTTCGAGTAACTATCATACAATCCCGAACACTAAACATGAGACCCGAGACATCAAAACTTGAAATATCTCTCTCATGTGATGTCTGAAGCATGAAAATTCACTCGAAATTAGATTTAGAACGCCTTAATTTCTTTTCCTAGAGTTAAACTTTAATTTATTACTAATGTAATAAATTCAAAAAATGGAAATTTTCACTTTATAAATTTCTCAGACCTAGAAACTGACCCATGACACCCTTAGCACCCTTACGGGAAGTCTGAAATTTTTGTGTTTTTTTTTTAATTATTGTAGCTGCTGACATCAACAGTGTCTCAGCGCCAGTTGTGAGTGGAGAGCACGCCACCCAGCAACGCCCCTTAATAGTATTCGACGTGTGCGTTACACGTGCCAAACACGCACCCACGTTCTATTATCAACTAGCGAGTGTGTTGCATACGCAACACATGACGTGACACTGTCCACCCACATGTTGATCGCATGTCTGGCACGTGCATATGGCCCCATGGGCTGTCCTATTCACCCATCGGGAGCGTGTGGCACACGCACCCAACATCTCCGTCGCCCTTGCCTAAAATTGGCAATTTTTGGGAAGTTTTGGGTTGATTTTTCTAGCTTCTAGGCTCGTTTTCTCCTTGTTTCTTAAGGCTAAACACATATATACTACTTTCATGCAATAAAAAACAAGAAAAAATTAAGAAACAGAAGTTAAATCTTTAAAAACCTTATCGAGAAAAAACCAAAAAAATCTTCATTTTAACCACCCGATCTCGTCACTACTCTGATACCACGTGTAATACATAACGGTACCTTAGTTATATATCCCTTCGAACTTAAAAGGGCAAGTAACGAAGAAATGCAAAAAATGCCTGATTTCAATTCCACAACTTCAAACAAGCTTTCCGAAGCCAAAAATGAGAGTGAATCCACTGCCGCCTTTACAAAAACTACTCTCTAGGACGCAGGTAAGGTCTTTCTACAATTTTCTTAAAACGTAAGCCCCCTTAACTGGTCAGAGAATCCTTATGCTTATGATTGATATAAGCAACTGCAGAAGACCTTAACCTTTATTTATAGCTTCCATATCGGACTTCCCCATCACAGGCCTCATATGGGCCTGGTCCACACTGATTGGGATGTTTTTTTACTCGAACTTTGACCCATTGATTTAGATCAGTTATTGAGTCATTTTATTATCTTTACCTAGATCAAATTACATCACTTAACCGATAAATTATTTAAAAACTGAAAAATGCAATTAAATATTGTCCAACTTTATGGGAAATTAAAAAAAATCTAACAAGTGAGACTAATTTAGAAGCGGTATTCTAGAATGAAAATGTTTGCAATTTGAATTCTAAGTCAATGTATGAATGTAACAGGGTATAAAAAGAATTGGATCATATATGAATCATCCATTCCAAGAAAAAGAATAGATTGTAACATAAAAGATTGAATGGCTTGGTCTTTGTTTGATGCAATTTAAAGCCTTAAGAAAGGTATGTTATTATCATTACGAAGTTGAATATAATTTCTGGTAAGTTATTAATAATTTAATTTTATTTATTTACTAGGACTCTTAGTAGAACAAGAAGTTTCGTAAATCTAATTTGCTTTAACCATATCAATTTTTTAATGAATTGGGTTTATGAGGAACCGAGTTTAATAGATGAGAATGATTTAAAAGATAATCTTGGATGAGAAGCATTGACATATCTTTTGGTGCAATGAATTTAAATAATAGTAACAATGAGGTTCCTTTTAATGATAAGGTTTTTACACCAAATGAGAACCGAGACCAATGTAATTTTAGTAGATATTCGATTGAATAAAGCTTCAGGATTTCATTTTTTTCTCTTCTTTTAATTGCACTTATATTTGATGCATATGTTAAATTGTATATATAATGTAAATATAGAACTTTTAATTGTAAATATTTTTGTTTCAGATTTCGCTTTTGATTAGTTGTATTCATTAGCACAAACTCTTGTTGTAATGTTTATGGAGTCATGGAACTTTATTATTCTTTTTATTTGAGGATGCTTCGTTAAATGTGCAACTTTACTAAAGAGATAAGATCAAGAATGTAATAGGAAAAGACAAATTAAGGATCAAGAATGTAATGGTAAGAGACAAATCAAGGATGACTAATATTGATGGAAAATTAAAAGAGACAAGGCTTAGTTGGTCCGTACATGTTGAGAGGAAACATCCTGAAGCTCCAGTGAGAAGATGCGAGAAGATTGTACTTAAGGACTGTAAGACGAAAAAAAGAAGGTCTAAGAAGAACTAAAAGAAGGTGATCATGAATGATATAGCTATATTAAAACTTACCGAAATGTGATCCTCAATAGAAAACTTTGGCGAACTAGAATATGAGTAAAAGATCTCACATAAAGAGATTCTTCTCTTTCTCATAGATTTTTAAATATTTTCTTTCGAGTGTTATGTCTTATAATTAGCTCAATTATTTAATATGTAATATTTTGTTTTGAGTTATTTAGCCTAAACATTTCCTTGTAATAACTTGTTTCTTTATTTATATTATTTCTTGTTTGTATATTTATTTACGTATTTTATCTTTTATTTTTATTTTTTAGCTTGTTCTATATTTATTGTATTATTTATTTTTATATTTTTATTTGTACTTTATTTATTTATTTATATTTATTCTCATTTATGTTTATGTTTATGTTTATGTTTATTTTTGTTTATTACTTTTATTATTTCAGTATGTACCGTTTTATTATTTTTATTTATTTCTTATATGTATTTCTTTTCTTTTTTATGTGGATATATCGTAAACAGTCTCTCTACCAATTAGAAGCAAGGCTACGTACTTCTAAACTTCCTCATACTCTTCATCTATGTGAAACATTTACTAGAATAATGTTATTATTGTTGTAATTACTTATTATATTTTTAAGTACTTAAATCTTTTTTATATATATGATAATTAAACAATCTTTTTTATATAATATTACATAGTATAACTTGTACTGTATAATAATGTACTACCAATATTTATAACATTAATACAAAGACAAAATATGACAGGAAAGCAAAGGAAAATCCCACGTTCCCGCGGACAAATTAAGGTCATAGTTGCATCTGTTCCTGCCGTTGCCTTACACAATCCCTTGCAGAAACGTAGGTCCTGATCGCAAGAGAAGAGGATGATACAAATGTCTATTATTTTATGAGGCCCATGACACTTTTTGTATTATTATATCCTCGTTCTAATAATCCCTGTCAGATAATCAAATTCAAATTCCTAACAAGAAATTTTCAAACATACAGGGACCACACAACTCCCCCCCTCTGTCTCTCTCGCTTCTTTACAGCTCCAACTGTTAGGTCCACATAACATAAAACCCCTCGCTCTCTTCCCTTCTTTTCATCAGACCTCATGCGATACCGCTCCCAGAAAGTAAACTTCAAAAATATCTTTCTGCATTTCTTTCAGCATAACTGCCATTCAATCTTCATATCTCCAATACGTCCTTTAAATTGTAGAGGGTTTGTAATCTGAAATGGCCTGAACTTGGATCCCATGGAACTGTATTGAAAAATAAATTGCAGACAAAGCAAGGTGTATGATTACATTACTACCGGGTAAACTTCACATAAATATATATAACTGAAAGGGAGATTTCACGTGTAAGAGGACAAGCTTGGCTGTTACTTAAATCTCAGCTTTTGTCCTAGCCAACAAAAAGATACTTGGACAGGTAAGGAATGGGGAGAAAATTTTAAAAATTACAACCAAATTTAAAAAGCAACTTAAAACATCTCAATCTGAGCAGATCAAATGTTGCATCCAAGCCAAAAGCTAAAGTTGAAGGCAAAGGTAATAATTACAACCACCACCGTCCATCCAACTAGGACTAATGAACAGATGCCCACCTCACGAGTATTTGATTAAAGAAAGCTAATGCAAGGGAAAAGAAAAGAGAAAAATAGAAACCTCGCCCCTAAGGAAAGAAGAAGAGGCTGACACAGAGAGATGAAAGGAATGAGAAGTTAATTGCGGGCATAAAACAAAGCCTTCTACAATAGTGTCACCGAGAAGAGTCATCATCTATAATATTGAGAACCTCAGGTTGTGGGTCTCGACGGCTGGATTGGCGGAGTTCCTCAATCCTGCTTGTTACATGGGACATTGAAGGACGAGTATCGGGGTACTGGGCTGCACAATCTATACCTAGCTGCAAGAGTTGAACCATCTCTTCCTCGACATTCTGGTAACGGAGCAGCTCTAGATCAAATACTTCTGAGGTCCATTCCTCCCTAACTATGGACTGCACCCATCTGGGGAGATCAACACCCTCCTCATTCAAAAGGGCATGTGTCGGAGCCTTCCCCGTCAGCAGCTCCAACAGCAACACCCCAAAGCTGTAGACATCAGCCTTCTGAGAAACTTTGCGAGGGTCGGTAACCTCTGGTGCACGGTAGCCAGTGGCTCTGTTGGGAGAGGAGGAAGGACCAACAATCTGGGCAAGCCCAAAATCAGAAACACGGGCATCATAATATTGAGTCAGTAGGACATTGGAGGATTTGATGTTTCCATGGGATATATTGGGACCTTGAGAATGTAGGTATTGAATGCCTCGAGCAGCTCCTAGGGCAATGCCAGACCTTATTTCCCAGTTCAAGGGCGTCCTACCAGCTCCTTTGTTGCCTATGATTAAAGATAATGTGATCAGTTACTGTAATAAGTTCCACTCTTCATCATCTTACACAAACATTATTACTAAGTTCAATTGCTTCTCCTATAGCAAGGATTCATGTGGCAAACCATGTCCGACTTGTCCAAAGAAGATTGCAACTATCTCTCTTAACTGACAGGAATATTCTAACTACCAATTTAATAGACAGAAACTATCAGCATTAACACTAAGGAACTCCTATCGCAGATGCAGGGACATTCGTACGTTATCATCATCCTTGCAGATGGATTTAGTTGAGAAGGATCTTTTGTCAAAAGAACAAGCAAAGAATACATAACTCACCCTATATAATTGTATAATTATCTAGAAATAATCTAATCAGAAAACACAGAAAACACTCACAATCATTCATCAAAACGCAAATCCTAAAAAGCACAGAACTATGTGAACCAAAAGTCAAAAGTCAGAAGTACTCACCATGCAGAAGTGCAGATAAGCTGCCCGTGGGCATGTAATCATAAACAAGAAGCTTTTCATCCCTGCTATAATAGTAAGCCCTTAAAGGTACCAGATTTTCTTGATCCATGGCTCCCACCATCTGAATCTTCTCCCTGAATTCGCTCTCTGCAATAGTTACATCCCTCAACCTTTTCACAGCCACCACAGTTCCTAGCTCCAATACTGCTTTATACGCGGTTCCAAATGTTCCTTTCCCCAAAACCTCTGCAGAGGCCCTCAACAAGTCCTCCAAGTCAAAAACCTTCGAAGCTTTGCCAAAAAAGACAAGCTTTTTGGCCCCAGCACCGTTCACCTCACCTCCTTTAGCATTACCAACCATTGCGGCGGCAGCCGCAGCAGCGACTGAGAAGCCATTGCCAGTCCCAAGACCATTACCTACATCTGCCATTGTCTTGTCTCCTGGAATCTCCAGTTCATGTTGCTTAATAGATGCTATGTCCATCGATCTTGACTTTTGGCTACTCTTCTTTCTGCACAAGAACATCAACACCAAAACAATCAAGAAGAAGCCCAGCACAGATCCAATTACTATTCCTGCTATAGCCCCACCAGACAACTTCTTTTTCTTTCCTTGGTTCCCAATGCCACCAGTTGGTGTACTAGGCACCACCACAGTCCCACTGCCACTAGAACCAGCACACGCATCCAAAGGTTGCCCACAAAGAGAATTACCCAGAAAAGAAGTAGATTCAAAGCTCTGCAATCTGTCAGGTATAGAGCCATTCAGCAAATTATTAGACACATTGAATTGCTCCAGCTTTTCCAACTTCAAATCCGGAATAGAGCCAGATAACTTATTGTTCTCAAGAAACAAAGTCCTTAACCTCGTGAAATTATTAAAACTCTCAGAGATGCCACCTGTGAAGTTGTTTTCACCAAGATTAAGGCGCACAAGACTCTGAATACTGAACAAAAAATCCGGGATCTCACCCGAGAGAATATTTCCCTGCAAGTAGAGGTTGCGGAGGTTAGTGCAGGCAGCGAGATCTGAAGGTAGCTGACCCGTAAGAGCATTCAGTCTAAGGCTCAAGGTTCTGAGCTTGGTGAGGTTAGAGAACACTCCAGTCGGAAGCTGACCAGTGAGAGATACTCCGGGAAGACGGAGCACGGTAACACGGTTCTGTTCACAACCTACACCTGCCCAAGAGCAAGGAGTGGACTGAGTGACATTCCAGCGGAAAGTCCGGCCACCGAGGGCAGACCTGAGAGAAAGGAGAGCTTGGCGGTCGGAGGCAAGATCTGACAAAGAATGAGGAACATTAAGGACTAAGACAAAACAGAAAAAGATCAAGTTGTGCATGGCTGCTTAGCGTGTTCTATCCTTCTAGGTAGTGAAAGATAGAAGATGATAACGTCGCTGGGGGTTAAGGAAGAGGCATCGCCGTCTGAAGGAAGGAAGAAGTCTGTCTCTCACACTGAATGACAGAGAGACATAAGTGCAGTGTTAAAAAGGAGTTGGAAAGAGACAGAAAAAGTAAAGATGAGAGAGGAGAAGTGTGGGGCTTAAGAGTTAAGAGGAGTGCCAGTAGCGTTTAATTATACGTAATGTTTTAATTAAAAAGAAAACAAGTAAAGAGTGATATTATTGAAAGGGAATAAGAACAGCAAAGCTGCAGGTGCAGTGAAGTGTGCTGGCGGTGGTGGTCAACTACGTTTCTTTATGGCTTTCTCTCACATTATTTGTTAGATGTGTTGAGGGAGAGGCTGATCTTATTAATATTTACTCGGACTGTCCTTTTATTTTTGGCTTTTCGTTTTTGTTTAGGGAAATGCGGCTGCATCCGCAGTTTTGACTTTTTGTTTGCTTCGGATGCTATAAGTTTTCCGTCTCTTGTGGATTCTCAGTTTTCACTCCTTTTGTTTGGTTCGTTTGTCACCAACTCAAACAAAGCCTTCATACTGGAGATTTATGAAAAAATTCTTCATATTTTTTTCAAATTCACATTAATTTCTTACTTTTTTATTTTTTTAATAAATTATCAACTATTTGTTTCTTATTAATAAATCACATAAATTAATGCTTCAAAAATGGGATGAATTTGAGCAAGAATAACTCTCAAGCTGCTATACTACAAGAGAAGTTTAAATCAGCGACAAAAATTTACCGACAGTAAAAAAACATATGGAATTATTGACGGAAAAAGTATAAACGTTGGTAATATCGTTTGGAAATATTAGTTTAGCGACGATAGAAATTTCCGTCACCAAATTCGGACGAAATCGTTTATCGACGAATATTACCGTTGAAACATTTTTACATTTTTATGGTAGATTAACCAACGGATTGACATAACCTTTTGTATATATACCAACGATAGCAATTTTTTTCATCGGTAAATATACTGATAGAAAACACTTTCTGTCAGTCGTTTTACTGGCACATAAGAATTTTCACCGGCAAACTTACGACAGCCTATTTCAAGATGCCTTTTTCGATCGGTGAAAACTTTCGGTAATTTTAATTACCGACGGCTTGTTATTGTTTGCCGTCGGAAATTTTCTTTAGTAAACTGTCATTTTCTTGTAGTGCTAAGCTTCGAAGAATAGGTTATGCTAGAATATATATATATCTTTACAAATATTGAAAAAGATAAAAGAATTATTTATTTTTATATAAGTTTTATATAAATAAAAAAGTTTGTTAATTTTTTTTATTTATAATATATCATTTCTCATAATGTTAACTAGTGGAATTTATATACATTTATTTTATACAAACTTATGCTTAGTATAAGTGGCAAGAACACATAATTAGGTAATTAAGACTATCCTTTTATACCATATTGGTTAAATCAATTTAATAATAATCATAATGTTACATATAAAGTTATATGTATCTTTTTTATTATGAATTGTATAAAAATTGTGAAACTTACTCAGTTGACAAATAACCAAATGAACATTTGGTAAAAGGATGGTGATAATATTAAATTGTTAAATCTTTTATATGTGATATGTTAGGTGTAATAACAATTCATAAAAAGATGGTACTTGTATTTCATTAGACTACTAACGAATTTAAGTGATATAGTCGTATATATCAAATGAAATACTGATTTAAAATTTTGAAAAGTTCAAATTGTATAAATATAAGTAGAAACTAAGCATTAAGAATGTCAAAGCACATAAATGAGATCAACGTGGTGAGATTTAAATTTTTTAATTTTTTGTAGGGAATGGGATTCTCTAATGAATACCTAAAATATCTACACAACTAAATTTCAAAAGAGTATGAATTTATGTGAAGAGAAAATTGCAACAAGAGATATTGTATGATGTAATATTTGTTTCTTTTATAGTTATGCCTATTATAATAACTTACCTTCGATAGTTCCAATTACATTAATTATCGAGATTCAAAATTAGATATGTAATGCTATAACTTTGATAGAGACAAAGTTAATGAGTTTTAGATGTGATGTTTAATTAAAGCATATATTATCGAATAATTTAGTAACTAAATTGGATGATAGATGATTATAAGCTATAGACCTTATTAAACCAAATGTTTGTTTCAATATATACATCAGACCTTAAACCTCAGCGAAATTTCTACTAGAGATTGTTGTTTTGTTTCAATAAATACTTATAGAAGAATGGTTATCAAGATAAGTTGTAGAAGTAAGATGAAATTTGAAAAGTTGAAATCTTATGAAAATACATCTAATTAGACATGGAGACTTTACTGATATATTTGATGTATAGTTGAAAGGTTGTAAGATGATGAAAAATTCACTTTCATGGTAAATTAAAAGAGTTTATTTTAGATATGATTGTGGATTTATCATATCTGTAAGAAGGTTAGTAGAAGTATAGTTGTACTCTTCAGTAAGAGTTTGTAGAGGCTTTTTACTTATAAAGAATAAAATTTATAACTTCAGTTGTTGAATATACGATGGTTCAAGAACAACTCCTATTGGATATAAAAAGGTGACAACTTAATTATGAGAATTAGATAATACTTTTTTTTAGTGAAAATGGTTAATTAGATCAATAAATTCTTTAATAAACTTGCTATAGTTTCTTACATTATTCAGGAAGCAATGTATTGTAGAACATTAATGCTATTGAGCATGCAAAGGGAGTTAAGGTATTGTTAAAGATCCAGGTATGTATTTAATCAATTTCTCTTGATTATAATGATAATAAGGATGAAAGTTGTGAGATTTAAACAAGTAACCACCATAGATAATCTTGTACAATTCTCTCACTAAACTACCGTCCTAGCAGTAGCATAATTGTCATATAGAGATATGGTATAAGATACTTAAATTATTTGATTAATACAAGGAGAAGATTGTTAGTTTATGGCCCACAATCAATCATTGGCTATAGTTTAATGACATATACTTATAGGCATTCTTTATCTTATACATATTCAGATATATATGATAAAGCTTATGTGATAAATATATATTATAAATGAAATTATGATGAGGTGGTAGTCTTTTATTGTTTATTAATCTCCAATCTCAATAGAACAATGACTAGGAACAATTTAAGGATAATATATAATTATATATTATCCTTAAATTGTTCCTAGTCATTGTTCT
>JAOQMP010000007.1:11770063-11793875 GCA_027563575.1 Erythroxylum pedicellare
ATATGATGAAAGGATTGAATTATATATGAAAAATCATACAAAAATGCTTAATTAAAACCACTTTGACATTCATAAATATTTGGACAGTCATAATGTGTTGCTAAACGCTAATCTTAATATGTGTATATAAATTATTTAATTAGATAATTAAAAAGATATTTTACAGGAGTTTAATTTATCTAATCACAAAAATAATTTAGGGTTATAACTTATATGCATTGTCAACATATTTAGGAACTTAATATGTCATTCACAAAGAGCAAGTTAAAGACAAAAAAGGTGTTTTAATCTTGTTGAACTTGATTATAAAGTTTTATAAACTTTATGATTAAATATAATATATTTAATAAATAAGGAAAATTATGAAATATTAAATCTTATTTGGAAACAAATGGTATTTAATTGTAATTAATTATTAAAATTTAACTAAAATTAGAATTATTTTTCAATTAAATTACTAAAATATCCAAAACTTATTATAAATATACTTAGACTCTTAAGGAGCTAGCACTTTTTACCTAAATCTCTCCATAACAGTTGTAGAGTTCTCTTAATATGTTTTATAGATACTACTAGAGCTTGGATATTTGTATGACTGTAGTGGTTAGAATGAATTAGTTTTAAAAATGGTTTGTGGGAAATGAAAATAAAAAGAATCAAGCTTCACAATATGATTCATGCTTTATTATATTTTGTGCATTAATCATGTTATAGATTTTAATGTGGTCTTGCCTTTTGGAAAATAAAATAACAAAACTTTTGTATTTATTCTACTAAACACAGGATCAGATCTCGCCACAATTTCTTAATAATATATTCAATCTATGGAACTTGAATTGTGGCAAAACTCGATGGTATAGCATAGTGGAATGGGCCAATAAACTTTAAAGAATTAAAAAGAAGGATTCAAATATTTATATACTAAAATTTAGTTATATGATATATTTTGTTTGAAAAGAAAAAAAACTATATAATTTTTAAAAGCACTAAAGAAAAAAATAGAACTCTTAGTCATAATGTAATTATATGGATAAGGGAAGTAATCATGACTAATGGAATGATAACAAAAATTAACAATGAATCTTAATTTCCTGTATTGTTAATTAACTCTGTTGTACCTAGTGCTACCTTCAGGGAAGTTACTAGTCTATAATAGTTTCCTATTTTCCCAGGGTTTAGTCCTCAATTAGCCTAAAGTGACTTGTTAGTATCTTCTTCCTCCTAATTTATGCATGAAATTGAAGTTTAGCCTTTTTATTCCTTTTGAAGAGTATTTATCAATTTCATTTTCATATTTCCAAAAAATAATAATCTTAACAGGATTAAAATTTTTAAATCAATTATTCCTAAATTCTAAACTATTTCTTCTAGAGATTTTTATAATATGAACAATTTCATTTCTAATCTTTCCTAATTACACCTATCTATCCTATTAAGATTTTAAGTTTAGTTTCATAGTTTCATGTTTTTCTTGAATTCACATTAATTACTTACTTTTGAATTATTAATAAATTATTAACTTCTTAGTTATTTGTTTCTTATTAATAAATCACTAAAAATTATACAAATGCTTTTTTTAATTTGGTCATATTTATAATCTTTAATTGCTTCTTGTTAACTTCAATTTATAATATTATCCTTTACCTTATCTTTCTTGAAGCCTTTTTTATTAATTTAAACCCCTAAAGTCTATTTACATTACTTGATTGTTTGAAACGTAAAATTTAAAAAGGTCTAATATTTCTTTAATTGTTAGTGACTTGGTTTGAGAGTAATTGAGTTTCTTGCATAAATATTTGGTCTTAGAGTGTTTCTTTGATTATTCTAACAAAGGAATAAGCTAATTAGGGGGTTCCTAGGTTATCAGTGAAATACTCTTTTGCTTCTTCAAAGAATTGAGATTAATTGAAGATAGAGGAACCATTGGAAGTCAGAGTTATGATCTTATTGTAGAATCTCTATCAACTACAACTATATGAAAGAAAGCTGAGTTGTTATCTCCTTCCTTCATCCAGTTAACTCTATAACTTTGCCTTATTAAGGAGTAATCCACATTAATGGCTCGAGTATAATAAAGTATGGCTTACTTTTCTCTATCTTATAGATGGGGTGTACGGAATGAAATATAGAGCAGACTATGCTTTCTTCAAAGCTTCTTTAGCTGAGTGAAGGAGATGACTATATTAAAATTATACAAGACTTTGAGCTCTTCCTTGACTTTGAACATTTTCCCGGTAAAGATGAATTGCTTAGTGCCTAGAGTATTGAAGCTTAAGCCTCTTTGAATAGATTCTTCAAAACCTAAAAGATTAGTTAAGAAGTTATTAAATCTAAAAGGTGATTTACCTTTTTCTTTGGGACTATAATATTATATATGATAGGAGGATGATCAAATAGAGAGTCGTTTGGATAATTTACTTTAGTGTGAGTAAGGCTTGGAACCACTCTAGGTTGATGAGGCTTCTATCAAGTTTCTTCCTTATAAATGTATGATCTTTATATTTGTAACTCCATGTGAAAAAATCTCCTCCAAAAGGCAGATCAGTTACTTGAATGTTATTCATTCAATCTTTTGGCTCCTCATAGAATACTCTAGATGATATGCATCCTTTTGATTTATTAAAAAGAATCATTGCACTAAAGTCCCTCGGTAATAACCAAGGTATCTTGATCTTGGTGACAATTCCTTTATTTGTTAGCATCAAGGAGATCTTTGATAGGAATAATTTAATGCATAAATGAAAGACAAACAAACCACTAGAGTCACGTCCTTGAGTTTCACTTAAAAGTGTATCATCTAATCCATTTCTATGGTGCTCAAAATCTCAACTTCATCTTCATTGAATAATACTAGGATAAGTAATGTAGTTGTTCACCAACTTCTATGATTTGGGCAAAAAACACCTAATTATGTTACAGTAGTCTTGTTTGATTTTGGATTTTAGAATGCCTTGCATTGAAGCTTTATTGTCCAAAATGAAATCTTTAATCAAAAGTTTTTTGGCTAGGGAATTCATTCTCCTAATATTATATGATGTTATTGTCATTATTTCAGGCCATTGGAAGAAGGTTTCTTCTTCCTTTTGGAATTTCAGTTGCTAATTATTTTGAAATCATTCCTATTTTCCAATCTTTTGAGTGTACCAATATAATCAATCTCTTTGATAGGGCATTCTAAATCACATTTTATAATGACATTGGTAAGGTCAGGAGATTTGGCTTCAATCACCTTATTTGAACTACTTGTCTGAGGATTTATGATTTCTTCTATGGCATTTCTTGGATCATTATCTACTCTAGTTAACTTTCTATTATTTCTAGAGGACTAGTGACTTATATAGGAGTTGAGGTTTGTTTAATTGTAGCAATATAGTAGTTATTTTTTATAGGCATTTGATAGTTGTTCTTTTCCCCATCAAGTAGTTCTTACGGTAATCCTGATTTGAAGAGTTTTCTTATGGGCTTTCATATCTTTTTTGGTGTCTTAGTGGGTGGTTTCTAGGCATATTTAATCTTTACCAAATCCTCAACTATTTCCATGTTATCATTCAGGCTCATGATGGATGTTTCTTCAGGCAGATCTTACATGGCTTCCAATTACATAAACTCTTACATAATTGATCATGTTGGTTTCTTCTATTACTTTATCTAAACATATAGGCCTCCATGCATAGATGGTAATATGGCTCAACCCTGATGTACTCCAATATTCCATCGAGATCTCACAGATGCACATCCATATAGGAATATTGGGTTGCCTAATGTCTTCATTTCTGTTGCTAGATCTCCATTTTTGTAAGAAGATTGGCTACTTTGTGCATACTAGGGCCCTGATTCTAGGAATTTTTTTTGCTAAGATGCCACACAAGAACCTAAAAACGAAGACGTCTTTATTGCTCACCAGAATAGCCTTTAAGCCAAGATACTTCTAATGTATGTTCTCCCAATTCTTTATAATTGACCAATTCTTTATAACTGAAAATGCTACTCTCTTATCCATGAAGCAACCTATAAGTGTAGAGTTTCACATGTCCATTCCAACCTTTAAGGTGTTGATAAGGGGAGAAATAATTGGGCGTTCACTTGTTCTGTCTAGTAGGTAATAGGTAAGCTTACAGTTAGCATTGGTGTCATCTGAGTCTAGGTCCTTATAGTGGTCATTAGAATGTTTGCATTAGTAGGGACTTTTGGGATGTTGGTAGGACTGAGAGAAGGAGAGGGTTAGTGAGATTGGGAAAGGATGTGTGAGCAGGAGAGTGAACAATAAGAGGTAAGAAATGATGAGTATGTTTTGCATTTCTACAAATGGAAAGGAATAGTCTCAAGCAACATGAACAAGGTAGGAGGGGCAAGAAAACAAAGAAAATAATGAGGCAAAATGAGGGAGAAGGCAGAAGTTTAGGAAGCTAAAGCAATCTAAGAATCCATAATCTGAAGGCATGCAAGCCATGCACACACAAAGGAAAGGTGGAAGAGAGAGCTAATTTTTGTTTTCAATTTTTATTTCGTCTAGTTTTAATCATTTACGAAAATCATAAAAATTATTTATTTTCTATTCATTTTTATCATAACCTAATTTCATTATTCATTTAATGAATATAATTAATTATTTGATATGGAACATTTTATTTTATTTTAAAATTATTTAAAATAAAATCTTTTTTAAAATAAAAATTATTTCAATATTGAAATTTATTTTAATAATAAAAAATTATATAATTTTACATATTTAAACAATAAGAATTATTTTAAAATTAATTAGAAAAATTATATTGAAAATAATAATTAGAAATTATTACTCTATAGTAAAAATTGTAATAAAAAATCATAATATCCTAAAGTAACAACTCCTATTTGCTAATAAACATTATTAAATACTTTATATTCTATTAATATAAAATTAAAAAATAATCATTTAAATTAAATCAATTTTACATGATATATGTGAATTACAATTGATTTTTTATTTAATATTTTACTAAATATGTCATAATATATAGAGAAAATTAAGAAAAGATGGTAAAGATGAGGGCCAGGGCAGTGAAAAAGGAGAAGAAATTGGGAAAGAGGGATAAGGCGGATAGTAATAGAGGAAAAGCTATAAGGTTACCGAAGATAGAAGAAGACATGGTGGAATAAGGTGATTATAACTATGCAGCCACTATACTCAAGAGCAAGCGGCATACAATTGGATCGTGTCTCTGAATGCACTGCTTACAGGAACATGCTTTTATCTATCATTTGATGCGCTGAATTTCAATCTGTCGTAACACTAAGAACAAGATTATAGAAGTCTTGACAAATTGCATTAATTTTGTGTAGGTTACATTATCCTATCCTAGCAAAAGAAAATGCACACCCGTGAAGGCGACACTTATCATAGAACTATTTGTTTTTCATTGTAAAAACATGCCAACAAAATTCATTACGTATAATCATACCTCTCTTTCTAACTTGAGCATTTGGCCATATGCAACACTGTCCCACCCATCTGAGTGTTATATAATAAACTACATTATACATTAATAGAAAGAGATATAGAACAAGGGAGAAAGGAAGCATGATTGGCTTGGTGTTGCTAACAAGCAACCATGGTAGCTCTCATCCACCGACTAAACATGAGGGTTAGGAACCATATCTGTAGCATGTTATTAGTGTTACACATCCTCACTCATTCTCATGTGCTGCTTTTATGTTTTGTTTTGTTTTGTCATAAAATTTCAAAAACCGTAAGTGGCTGTTGGTTCTACAAGTTACAAGCTGGCACAGCTGCCTGATTGTAACTTCCCATCTACCTTTTATCCCATCTCAGTTATCTAATGTCGTCAAACTTAATTATTACTCTACCAATAAATAAACAATAATGAACTGTTTCACATCTCCAGCGTGTTACCTCATATGATTGTGTGCTTCCAACAAGTCAATTGATAAGGCCAAACTCTGTCATGCAATCCAACAATTAACGATAGAATCAATACAGTCAACTGTATCCATTAAAATTATAAAGTTGAGATTTGGCATGCAAATATGATAGGATATGCCGATCCTGTTTTATTGTTTGGTAAGTAAACTTCTTTGTGTTAGAGACTTCATATACGCTGAACCATTCTCATACGAATCCCTCTATGTTCAAACTAATCTGTATCACATCAAATCAGAAGGTGGCTGCCTTAGTGAATTAGTACACTAAATACTAAAGAGTGGAATCCAACATGTTTTTGCTTGTTTTTGATGAATTCTATACAGAAGCAAGCTACCCGTGAAGTATCTTATCTAATATAGGTGGCCAATTATGAGTGCAGTCTTGATAGAAGTAAGACTGTAGACTGAGAAGGTAAAGATTGGATGAGACTAACAATATAAACGTAACAGAAATAGTTAGTGACTTGCAAGACATGAAAGCCAACTGCATGCACCAGACTGAATAACGAAAAATTTTAGCTGTTCATTTGCTTTTCAAACAAGTTTTGAGTAGTCATCAGCTATTTGGTGAGACAATAACCTAACTGCTGTACTCATAGTATATAAAATCAGTGCAATATCTACAACTAATCCAAATTTCGAGTTCGAAGCATCATATTTCGCAGTGTTGTTGTATATTAACATGTTCATCTTTCTCCTTTGCAGCGTGACAAGTACAACACATTATTAGTTAATCGACTTAAACAGCTACAATTGAGTGATGGCAGAAGGACTCGAGCTGTATTTGTTAACTTGCAATGACTTCTTTCACTTCAGAATAACATAATCGGCTAACATACGACTGACAACAGCAAGAAAAATCATTTTGAATCAAAAGAGTTGATGATATGGTGCAGACGAATTGTTAATTTAGAAGAAGTGGTTGTACTTGTATAGAGAAACTTCTAAGAAATATATTGGCATTGAGTTACACCAAATTGTTATGTAGGCCGAGTAATTTTTTTAAACAAATGATAAATAAAATTAGACAAACGTTTTAAGGAAGTTAAAACTTGCACATCAACATAAAGGGAAAAGTCAGAAGGGGTGTGCTGTAACGTGTGAAAGTCACTGAACATCATGGAGAGAGCAGATGCCATCTACATACATACATATATATATATCAACCATGAGCAAAGTTACAGAGCTGTGCTCTATTATATGTAATATAGTGACTCTGGGATAGAGCACAACTTGAAGCTAAGTTACATGCTCTATTAAATGTAACAAATGAAAAGAATTATAATTTGATCAGTCTACCATTTCTTTACAAAGAGAGAATGTCTTGATTTCATTGGCTTGCTTATGGCAGTACTCCTTCAAGCATCAATTAGCCAATTATCATCACGCTCATTATTTTCTCTACTAGTAAAAGGATGCCAACCTACATGGAGTAAGGGAATCTCCGCTTCATGTCAACTAAATCAATGTATCTTACTCCCTCATATTCTTCAATTTAGACCCGTTGTACAAAATCTGTACACACCCAACATCACGGCTTCAAAGTGACAAAATTTATACCCTCAGCAGTTTGCCTCGTCATAATCTTGGCTGAAAAACAACTTTCAAGGCTTTTCTTTCATGTTTTCTTGGAATGACGGCAACAATTTCTTCTCTGAGATAACGCATGTTTATCAATCCCGAGCTTGAAACACATGATACAAGTTAAAATGCAAACTGCTATAGCTGAGAACATAAGCGAGGAATCATGTTTGCTAGACTGCCGCAACAGAACTGATGTGTTGACAGTAGCTGATGCAAACCTTTCCTGTGATTGGCTTCGCCTGCAAATTCACTAACAATTAAAGATGTACAAGGACAGGGTGGCACACACCATGCAATTATAACGTAATTCAATAGTCTCAAACATGTCCTGTATCAGTTCTTTGATCATTAGTTTAACACAATCTTGGTCCTGTTTAAAGTTTAAAAGATAATCATAAAGAACACTTAAGATCACAGGCAACTCCGTTATGTTCTCATTCATTCATTTTCTTCTAGTGAAGTTCTCAAAACATGAGAAAGGAGTTATATACCCCAACAAGTTTTTAATTAAATTCCACAGAGATGCAACACGACTGATTCCATGTCCTGGGGTGGGCTCTTTCCTTGCTCCGTCAGCATTAGGATCAGATATCCCTGAAAATGCGCAGTTATAAAATGATAACTTCAAAGCCATAGTAACCACCATGTATGGAAATGATTACAAAAACATGCAAGAAACATCCACTGAAGAAGTGTGTCATAAACATATCATCAAATGCATGCACAAGTGCGCGGATCAACTTACAATAATATTTGGGGATCCTAACAAGCATCATTATGAAAAAAAAAAGAAAAAACACTTCATCATGGGAACTATCACATCCTTGACAGCGAGATGGAATTTAGGACTACAGGGAAGAGTACAAAAAACAAGATCAAGTATTTACCGTTATGGTTTGAGCCCCAAAAGTAAACATCACCCTATTTAGATCCCTCAAACCTTCAGGTATTCATCATAAGGTAATTCAAAATCCAAATCAGTTATCATTAATTTCCTTTATGCACCCAACTTCTTGTACGCAGACAATTCCATCGCTGACACACCCACATATGCACAAATATGATACATTAACAAAAGGACTGTATATACTATATGCTGCATCATCTATGTATATAGTTTCATGGAGACTCAAAGAAGAGAAAAATGGACAATACCAGAGTTGCTGGAAGCAACCGCATGTTCTTTTCTGTAGGAGCTAAGTGAAGCCAACTCCTTTACAAGAGAGCGTTCCTCATCACTGTCATATGCCCAGAGCAAGCTCATAAACATTTCAGCAAAAATAATGAGAAAAGAACCTAAGCAAGCAGCACCTTCCCACCAGACATGCATGTCCAATTTTAAACAGCAGGGGCATTCACTTCCCATAAGTATCAAAAATTTAAACTTTCCATCATCATGCAAGGGAAAAACTAACCAGGGTTTGCTACAAAGTAATCTTGTCTCTAATCAACAATATAACGTCAGATACAAAACAGAAGACCACAATATGACTGTCAAAGTTTATGCCCAGACAACCATTATATGCCAAGGAGACCAAGAGTCCAAAACTGACCTTCATCCAAATATTGACAACTGCAAACAGCATAACCAAATGATTTAAACTTGAAAGAACTGATTAGAGCTACTCAAAATTTCCCACATTCACCATGTGAAAAATATTCAGCCAAGCAATTTGAACAGCAGATTTATTCAATGCTAAAGATGACTTGTATCTCAATTACGTAAAGTATGTCTACAATACATGGACATTGCCCTTTGCTTGCACATACTAGTCCCTTAATTGGAAGGAACATTCAATCCACTAAACTGCTCATTTTAGCAAAATACAGTTTCATGATAATATCAATATAAGTCAATTTATATCTGCAGCTGTAGAAACAAAAACCACAGTGAACAGTTTTGATTCATGAGTCCATGTGCTTAACTCATCAGCAAAGACTAAATCATCAAAGCAAATGGGGGACATGCATTAATTTAAGCAAATGGAGATTATTGAAATGCCTTTCATATGCAATGGACAGAAGCTGACTACAATGAGAACGGGGACAGGATCTGATTACTAACTCTGATGTGTTGACATATGGACATAAGCATACACATATATATACGCGTAAAAAGATATGAATTATCATAAGCCCTACAGAAAAGTATTCTTTTGTGAAGGAAGTTACACTCAGACCTGATTACTTTTGGGATCACGACGTTTACAGTGAAGTGATGGTCACCACGAATATTAGGTTTATTAACATCTGGGACCCCCATCTTTGACAATGTTACTGTCTCTCCAGGCTGAGTTCCAGAAGGAATTTGAAGATCTTTCAAACCCTCTACAGTTTCCACCTGATATTGTTCAAATACAATTAAAACGCCTTACTAAAAGCCATAAAAGGCCCATGGGTTGTAGTTCACTGGAAACTTCAAAGGAAACTGTGCATCAAATCAATATCGCAGTAAAATGAGTAAAGGGTACAGAAGACAAAAGATAATGCTTAACCATGTTAAGCCAAATATGCAGCATCAACAATTGAAATATGGAGCAAAAACCCACAGAAAAAGAATATGAAAATGCAGCAAAGAGAGTTTTCAGAAGTTATCAGAGTTTAAATACAATTATAATGATCGACTTTTCCTCAAGTAGCATATGCAGTTAACTGATAATTTTATGCAAGTGATGGGAATAACTGCAACCCATCTTTAACACCAAAAGAAATAAGTTCCTCCAAGACTGGCACTTCTGATCCCAGAAAGGAAGATCTTTGTAAATCTGTTTCATAAATATATAGGACCTAGATGCAAAAAGTCTCTTTAGATAATGTAGTGGCTGTTGCTAAATGATATGGTTAAAACTCTGTAGATTGACAACCCATTTATGAGCATTTTCAATTCACAGGAATACGAGTGTTTCTGGTTCTTATAATGACTAAACTGAAAGGCCCCTTTATTCCTCTATTTGCTTGGTAGGCCTTGACACATTTTCACCACCTTCTTACCATCACAATTCTTCTCCTCTTCCTTAGATCAATGTTGACGCACATATTTCAATTGACAAGAAGACTAGAGTATAGGTCCTAAAAGCTTTACAGCTTTAAGAGCAACTGTAATAACAGCAAAAACAAATTGTAGCTAGAATTATCCAAAAGAAAACGATAAAGCAGGTCCAGTGAGTGGTATCATCATACCAAAACAGAAAAAAAAATGAAAAATCTCCAGAAAGCAAAGAAGGAAGAGCATATGTTATCCTAGTTGTTTAGGACTTATAGAATTTTTATTAGAATAGGATTTAAATTTGTTAGAAATTCTTTCCTACTAAAATAAGGGTTTTAAGACTCTCTCTATATATGTGTGTATTCAACTCTTCGTCAATAATAGGCAATCTGGAATTCTTCTACAAATTGAGTTTTTTACTAGAAGGTGTGATGCTTTCTTCCAAGAGTGATTCCTAGTTTCCTACTTTCCATTCTTTGTGCTCCTTACTAAATTTAGCAAACCTAACCTACACTCTAGCCATCTCAAACCTATATTCTAGCCATATTAAACCATAAAATCATAAGCCTAAATTTTCAACAATCAAACCTTAAAATTTCAGCTATACAAATCTGAATTTCAGCATTCCTAGCAAAAATTTGACCTTGAAGCTTGATATTCCAGCAGCCTAATATTAGTCATATTTCTCAATTTTGTGCTTTTAGCTACAAGTTAATAATTCTTCTATTTGTCCTACATCACCTTGTTTTGGGAAAACAACTTCAATTGATCCACTCATAAAAGAAGTCTCCGGAAAAGTTGAAACCAATTGAAAAGTTTGTCTTTTTCGTCACAATATTACAGATTAAAATTACCTTTAATACAGCACCCAGTATTGCGTGAGTATAATCAATATTGACCTTTGAATAAAGATTGAGTCCATCTCTCCAGATTCCATGCTTTTCATTTATACGGAGGATGATAAACAGATCACCAGCAACCCCTCTGTCAGATAAATGAATACAAGAAAGAAATTTGTGACCTTTTCTGCTAACATATGGGCTTCCCTTGCATTCCAGCAATCAAATCATAGTAAATGCAAACAATTTGTGGAATGCAAGTACATATTTCAAATATGCACAGCTGACAATAATCTCCATTTTATTTCATCATAGGTAGTTAAAGTGAAAGAAACCCCATATGGGGAGTACACCCTTAGGACCCACATCAATTATACTTCAAATAGCATAATCATGAATCAAACAAAACCTTCAAAGATCTAACCACATGCGAAAGAGATTTCTGAGAGCAACCAACACTGGTGATAAAAAGCTTTATTTATTTCTTTTTTAACTGCCCCCAATAACAAAAATCGTATCAAACTATGGATAGATAGGATATACCAGCAGCACTGGAATTAAAAAAAAGGTTGGATAAACCACACAGATTCCAAAGAAAGCAGTAGAAAAATAGAGCAATGATACAGCATAATCAAACCCAAACTTTCTTTTTCTAGAGATAAAGCCTT
Organism: Erythroxylum pedicellare; assembly: GCA_027563575.1. Classification (NCBI taxonomy): domain Eukaryota; kingdom Viridiplantae; phylum Streptophyta; class Magnoliopsida; order Malpighiales; family Erythroxylaceae; genus Erythroxylum; species Erythroxylum pedicellare. Next base: position 11,782,063 of record JAOQMP010000007.1, read on the forward strand.
AGGATTTTATTACACAGATATTTTAGCTGCAAATACAAGAGCCACATAAACTAGGATACAATGTGCTAGAAAGCATTTAGTGTTAATAAAAATGGGAAAGATATTCAACCTTTCAAACAAGGCTGTTGTCTAAGCAAAGAATATAAAGGCAATTACAATGAAATATACAACGGCAAACAATTCACCTACGCTTCATAGGCTTCATATTCTCTCAATTAAAAGTGCTGATTAAGTCACAGAAGATAATAAAAAACACCACCAGTTCAAAGATCAATGGGAAAAATCTATCTGTACAGTATATTCAGATGCAAAAATGTTAATAATTCCCACCTTTTCTTGTCGAAATTACCCTCCCCTTGAATTTGCATAGTTGCTCCATTACCCACGCCAGCAGGGATGACCACTTTCATACTTCTTTTGGACCTTACTTTGCCATTGCCTCCACAATTTCGACAGTGATCAGTGATTATCTTGCCAACTCCATTACATTTTAAGCATGTAGACACCTATGTAATCCACAGTATCATCTATAAAATATCTTAAAGTTTCAATATAGTGTTGCTAGACCAAGTAATACACAGCACACATAGAGAATTGTCAGATGGAAGGAAATACCAAAATACATACAGCAGGAAGAAGTTTAAGAGGAAAGCATTTAACGAAGTCAAACTGTGTCTAGCTTATGGCTTGAGATAACATCCATGGAGTCAAAGATTCCGACTTCCTTATGTAGATAATTTGTTAACCTTTCTGCAGCAATTTCTTTCAGTTTTCCTTCTGTTAGATCTTTATCATCAATTTCCCACTTTCCACTAGATAAGGGAAATGAAGAAGTTAGAGGATACACGATACAAGTCTATTATCAACTCTTTGTCCTTACCCAGTGCAGAGCTACTCAAGCAGTTTAAATTTCCTGCTAAATGCCTAAATGCCAAAACATGCATTGTGCCTAGAAGTGGCACTCTCTTTTCAGCTTCGGGGTTCAGCTCTTGAAGAAGTTGAATATCCATACCTTTTCCTATAAGATGTCAATGCATTCAATCTAAAGACTTTTTTTTGATAAAGTCTTATGTAAGAGGTGGACTAGAAGAATATTACATGCCCTTTCATTTTTATGAAACCCACTCAAGAATCTGATATTTTGGGAGGAGACTACAAACTGGAAAACAGTTGGATCCAGCCAAAGTTTGATCTCATGCTGGATTAGTCTCCAAGACAACCATTTCCATCTCGTCTTAGCATCTTGTATGAAGGTTTCAATCCATGTATTTTCCTATTTCTAAATGTTAATGTCTCAGTATATTTGCTTAAGTTGTTGTTTTGGAAATTAGCTATAGAGCGCTGTTTATAGTCTTTGGTGCTGTGATGATCTCTACCAAGCCTTCCTGATAACTGATTTATGCTTTTAGCTCTTCCCTCTGTTGACTATAGCAACTTGGTTGAATCATTGATTAGATAGCTAGATACGGGAATTTTGGAACTGATAGTGCTTGCCACCAGGTAGTTGTTATTTAAATTATTGGCTTTCTACTTTTAGATGATATCCTCAATTCTTTTCTTTAGTCTTCTTTAATTACTCACCAGGTCAACTTTGTTGTTGAAGTTTTAGATTTGCTTCTTTAGCTCCAAATTCATTTATTGTTCTCATGTGCTGCCTTTTTTTTTTCCCTGAAGTCCTGTACATGCACAACAAAAGGAAAGAAAGAACATTGTGTACAGAAGAATAAATTTGGTTTAGGGGGACAGGGTTGTTATGTTCATCATTCAAATTATATTTCAGAATCAGACTGAAGATAAAATAATTATTTGAGCTTCTTTCTTGCTTATACCTCTCTGTGAAGTCCACATTATGCTATCAAATAAATAAAGAAGAAAACATAACATTCAAGAAACCCAAATAACATCCAGATAAATGATACATGCATAATAGACTAAAATATATCCCCTTCACATCCTCAAACGATCAACACAAAAAGGATAAAAGAATTCAGAATGAAATGCAGTAAATCCATCAAGCATGTCAAATTACCTGTGATATCATTCCAAATGGTGTTCTTTGAGTTCTCATTACCCCTCCTTTACCATCACAATCAGCACATAATTTTATGCAACCACTAGATTTTGCACCAGTTCCACTGCAGTTATCACACGTCTCGAAAGAGGAAAATTCAATTTCTCTCTTTGCTCCAAAAACTGATTCTTCAAAGCTCAAATATAGTTCATGCCTGAGTCATTGAGAAACCAAAAATTCTAATTTTCCAATTAGCAAACTACATAATTGCAAGACACATGATAAGGGAGAAAAATGTAAACATATGCTACATCAATCTGATAAAGTGTATGACATTATAGTGTTTACCTCTATTATTTAAAGGAATAATGGAAGAGTTCATGTCATTTGAGTGAGGTGCTATTTCAAAAATCATAATAAGTAGTCTATGTATTAACTTCATCTAATACAAACTCTAATACAATGGCAAGTTCCAGACTTGGCATAGGTAAGCCAAAAAGCCAAGTGTAGGTGTACAAATTTCTATTAGAACTTCAAGTTTTCCAATCACCCTTTCATGTCTCATGTTACATCATTAAATGAAGGTGCGAATGCATCATGAAAGAATTTTTGTCGGAAGTTTTAAGGATACACAAAATTGTGTTTACGATACAACTAACAATGTGTGTGTGTGTGTATTTATATGATGTCTCATGTCACATCGTCGCATGAGGTGCAAAAGCATCATGAAAGAATTTTTTGTCAGATGTTTTACGGATACAAAAAATTGTGTTTCAAATACAACTAATATATATATGTATGGATGTATAAAAGCACAATATTTCATGCATCTGGGGATGAAGCTAAACAAGTATCTCAACTTAGAAGAGGGTTAACTCTAAACTGTAGTGGATATATCAAAAACATAGTAATATTGACATGTTTTACTTTACCCAAGTTCATCCAAACTAATCAAAGAAATACAAACAGTTTAGGTAACTTAAAATAAATGTTGAAAGCAAGCTCATGATTGTTACCGAATATCAAGATCATGATTTCTCATATTTCTCAAGTTGAAATTAATATTGTCTTCTTCATTTCTTCCTCCAAAGAATCCATCAGTACCGCCAAAAAATGCATTATATATTTCAAAAGGATCCACCTGAAATGTTAACATTATAATTAGGAATTGGGAATAGAGAATAGAGAATCACTGATGTTTGTTGACAATGAATTGAAACTTGATTCTCTAGGCCCATATATTTCAAAAAAAAAAAAAAAAAAAGAAGAGAACCCTCACTTAATGACCATTTGACCCAATTAACTTTACATTAATGAGAGTATTAGTATGGTAAATAGGAAATTTCTACACAAGCACACGGTTGAAAGCATAAAGTTGATGTAAGATCTTACACCCAGTGGTCCACTACTGGACTCATCATACTCTCTCTGGAGGCCCCCCTCACCAAAGCGATCATATAAAGATCTCTTCTCGTCATCTGATAGCACCTATACTAAAACTTGATCAACATATGGAAGTAACAGAAACAAAGAACTAGAAGGTGATTGTGTAAGGAACCACGCTTAAATGAGCATATATTGCGGTCATTATCCAAGTTAAAAACAATTCTGTCTATTGTCTCTTCTTCTCTCCTAAAGGAAACATATTCTCTTTTACAAATATGGGGCAGGGAAATCACAGATGATCCACCGCTTTCTGTTTCTATTTTCTATTTTTTACCTCATATGCTGCACTTATTTCTTTAAACTTGTCTTCTGCGCCAGGGCCCTTGTTAAGGTCAGGATGGTACTGTTGACAAAGGATATAAGATATCAAGAATCAATCACATTCCAAATGTATTCCCAATAATACCCAAAAGACGAAAACTAACGAACCTTACGAGCGAGCTTTCTGTAGGATGATTTGATTTCCTGCAAAGTGGCGTTCCTGCTAACATTTAGAGTAGAATAGTAATCATTTGCAGATGCAGCAGCTTTGATAGCACCGTCAAAACGACGCTTTCGTTTCCCATAGTTGGAAATGCCGTTAATGCTCAGAAACCCACCATTTGTCGCTAGAAAATTGGAACTTGTAGAGCCAAAATCCAAGGAGCTTATAACACCATGAATTCGGCGTTCTTTAGCGGAGTCTAGGATTGGAAGGAAACAGACTGTTGGTGTTAGACTGACAATTGGCATTTCTCGGAGGAGAGCGGGAGACAGTGTAGGGCTTTATTACAGGAGCTGGAGTTGATGACGGTGTAGTGAATGGTTTAAAGTGGGGCACTAGTGTAGTGAAGGTAGAGGACAATAGAATTTTACGGGAGGAACGAATTTGTATGTACTTTTCGTACAAAATTTGGTAGTATTTGCAGTTATGTTAGCCATAGCCTATTAGCGAGGATCAAGTGGCTGTACCTTGTTGTTAGGTGACAATCCAATATGGATCCAATAAGGTTAGCTTAGGTTCAGAGTGTGGCAGTGTGGTATAAGAGTTTTAGATTGAATATAGAACATGATCCTAGGGTATAGTGATATGAGTGGGAAGAATGAATGAATCGTTATTGATGTTTTATCAGGGTTTTCTCTTTAAACTGACGTTATCTTGTCCTTTAGATGTTGAATATGAATAAGGTGAGTGGTTCATAGATGGAGCGTAGTTGTAAGTGGCATGTGTTTGGAGTTTTAGGTGGTAACCCTTGTAGTTACAAGTGAGTTAAGTTTTAAGAACAAAACTTGAGTGAAGGATGGAAGACTAAAGAGATTTTCAAAGAAGGTTTGCGAAAGGTTAACAAAGCATAGTAACTTGCATTGTTTCTAATAAACCCGTGAATGTATTAGGGAGGGGCAATAAGTATTACCAACTTCATGCACAATAAGTTGCTCCCATATCCATGAAATTGGGTTTATCTTCACTTCGTTCACTATTCTCTCAATTCCCTAGAATATTCATATGCTTTTTTCATTTTAGATGACGTAAATTATGATTCCTAATATGATTATTTTGTAAGTTTTATTCCTAAGATGGTTAGTGGGTCTATATAAAGCAAGTCTATTAAGAACTTCCTGATATTTTACGCTAATGGCACTTTAAAGGCATTTTGTTTAGATAGTGTTCCAATTGTCCTTGGAGAATTGATAAGAAAAGAATAATTAGTTTAGTGATTTTGGAGCATTAGTTCATAATGTGCACATATTAAGACTATTGAGAAAGTTGAGCCTATCTGTAGTTGAAAGCTTCGTATTAGAAATAATCCATAGTAAAGTTAATATTTTAGGAAGCATTCTTTTCCCCCAAATGATCTCTATCTATAGATGTTTGTGTTATCATGGTCTCAGCAAATTCTTGCATGATTTTAAGGCTAAAGTTCGTTAGATGATCTCTTAACCATTGCTAGGAATCTTCCATTTCATTATTAGCTTGGTAATTATACACTATGTTCCTGAACATATCAATGAACTCTTCCCACCACTTGTTGTTATGAATAATAGACCCAACTTTGGAAATTTGAGGAAATTGATGGATGAAAGACTGCATTATAAAGGAGTTTGTCAATGAATCATTTATGCCCTAGTTATTAAACCATAATGAAGCAAGCTTCCGATTCCCTATCTTACATTGGATGTTTGAGAATAAAAGTCCCTCATTTTTAGCAATTAAGCCATAAACTAGGAGGTTATTGATTTAACTTCCATTTCCCCTTAAATATTTCCTTTCGAGAAGTAGGTGTGTATCTATTTCACCTATAATGTCATATTGGAAAAAATTCTCTAGACTCTTTTAATCATAAAAGCTTCATTAGTAATTATCCTCAATCTACCAACTTGTTTATAAGAACAAACTTCATCCCATTTAACCTGTTCCATCAACTTGTTACCATCTTTCCCCCCCTATGGAACAACTTGTTATCATCTTCCCCTCCCTATTGAATTCTCCTTAATAGCTTGTTTATATCCTAGATATACCTTTTAAGAGAAATATATGTAAGGACCAAAAATTATGAATAAAGCTTAAGGTTGAGTTAATCAGATGAAGGCGATCTGTAAATGAAAGTGATTTATTGCACTAGTTGTTTACCCTTTTATGCATCCTTTATAATAAAGGAATGAGTCCCTATACAACAATCTTCTAGTAGATATAGATAGACCCAAATAGGTGAAAGGAGGGTCCCTACATTACATAAGGGAAAACCAACTCGAAAAGGATTTCTACTAGTTGAAGTAATAAGGAGACTTTTATCGTCGTTGAATGCAAACCCTAACATGTCTTTAAATAATTTAAGAGAGGAAATTAGCAAGCTTAATAAGTTGCTGCCTACTCTATAAAAGAACAATATGTCATCAAAAAATATAGATATTTTGTATGAAAATAGAAGTTAGGATAATTTTTAATGTTAAAAGTTATTATTCTTATGAAGGTCTCCATGTATAAAATTAATACCCTTACCATTATGGAAGAGCTTAGCAGGAGTATCATCGACTAGGACATTAAATGAGGTGGTTTAGATGTATTGGTGAATCCATTCTATGATAATTATTAGGAATATAAAAGCTTCAAGTGTATAAATTATAAAGGTCTAACTTACAAAATCAAAAGCCTTTTAGAAATCTAGTTGACAATATAATTTTTAGGGGAATTCATCTTGTTATAACCCCTAAATAGTTCCTAAGTTAGGAGTATGTTGACACCCATTAGCTTCCTTGAATAAAGGGCCCTTGTGATCATTTATAAGAACCCTTAAGGTTTGCTTCAATCTTAAGGCAAAGATCTTTACATTAATCTTATACAAAGTATTACAACATGAAATAGGTCTGAGGTCAAGTTTGAATTTAGATTAGGTGTTTTTGGGATGAGGGTAGTGAAAGTTTTGTTAAGTTCTTTGAGCATTCTTCTTTTTTAAAAAAACTCCAGAATTGCATTAATGACTAAACTCTCAATCCAAGGCCATGATTTTTGGAAGAAAAGGCCATAGAGTCCATTAGGACTAGGAAATTTTCTTCGTTTAACAGTAAAGAAAAAATTTTCCACTTTAACTTTACTAATTGGTTTACTTAATAATTCAGTTTTAGCATATAAAAATTAGTTAGAAATTAAGCATTTTATAATGTTAAGGAATGAGGAGCTTGCACTTTGGATCCTAATGTCTTTTGAAAAAAGTGGACACTCCTTAACTGATCTCTTCTTAGGTAGTAACTATTCCACCATCCTACTTTAATAAGTATGAGATTTTATTGACATTCTTCCTTAAATTAACAGAGTTGTGAAAGAATCTTATGTTTTTGTCTCTCTAGCTTTTTGTTTTAATACAGAATTATAGACTTCTAAAATTGTATAATAGGCATTTGGAATCCTTTTCCTTTTTTAATAAGTTATCCTCTCTAAGATTATAGTTAAAATAGTGTTGGGAGCAAGTTAGCTTTAGTATCATTAATGTTGATGTGAGTGTCCCTATATTTATAGAGATTGCGAAGCTTTATCTCTCTTTTCACTAGCTCCAATTTCCATATACAAATAAATGACTTATGTCTCTCAAACTTATGCAATAGTCTTTTTTGGATTGACTCTTCAAACCCTTCTACTTGTGTAATCAAGAACCTTTTGAACTTATGAAGAAACTAGCTTCTGTATAATTATGGAACTCTGATATAGAATTTTGGATTACCAAATGAGATATAACTATTAGGAAAAATAAATAGCCACTCCTTATCAACTAATGCCTAATCAAGTTTCTTTTTAATGCCTATTCACCTTATTATTTATTATACCAGGCAACTTATTAAATGGGTTCTTCTTTAAGCATTCCTGGCATATTATTGGAGAGGAAGTTACTAATGCCATCCAAGACTTTTTCCAACATGGAAAACTCCTCAAAGAGCTAAATTACACTTTTATTTCTCTTATCCCAAAAAAGATCATCCTTCCACAGTGTTAGATTATAGGCCTATTTCTTGTTGTAACATAATGTATAAGGTGATTGCAAAAATCATAAAAAATAGGCTTAGAGATATTCTTCCTCTCATTTTCAGCCTAAACCAAAGTGCTTTTATTAAGAACTATCGAATAGGGAATAACAACTTTTTAGCCTAAGAGATTTTCAAGAATTATCACCTTTCAAATAACCAGAAGAGATGTGCTTTTAAAGTGGACCTTCAAAAAGCCTATGTCTTAATTCAATGAGATTTCCTCCTGAATGTACTAGTAGCTGTAGGCTTTCCTCAAAAGTTCATTGAATGGATCAAAGAGTTTATAACTTCTCCTTCGTATTCTATTCTGATCAATAGTTCTCCCTCTAAATTTTTTAGAGGGTAGTCAGGCTTAAGACAAGGAGACCCCTTATCTCCATTCCTTTTCATTGTTTGTATGGAAGTCCTCTTTGGAGTTTGAATGTTTGCATAGATGGTAGTCATTCCTTCAAATACCACTGGAGGTGCATAAATCACCCACCTCTTGTTTGCCGATGATCTTTTGCTGTTTTTCCATACAGATTTGAGTCCTGCACAAACCTTGCTTAATTGCTTATGTACCTTTTAAAATTTATCTGGTATGGATATGAATCTTTCCAACAGTCAGTTTTTCTTATCCCGTGATATGGACCATTTGACCCATCAAATGGAAGTTATTTTGATACTCAAGAAAGGTAATCTTCCCATACAATATTTGAGGGTACCTCTCTTAACAGGATGGTTATCTAAGAGGGAATATTATCCCTTAATGGTGAAAATTGATGCTAGTATATTAACAATTGGACTCATAAAAACTTTTCCTATGCTGGTAGACTTTAATTGGTGATTTCTGTCCTTTATACTTTTCAAATGCACTGGTCTATTCATTGCATTCTTTCTACTTCCATCCTTAAGGATATAGAGTATAAACTTAGGAATTTTTTATGGGTTGGGAAGGTGGATTCCAAATCTCATGCTAAGGTCAAATAGAGTGACCTTTGTAGACCGAGAAGGGAGGGAGGATTAGGGATTAAACATTTGTCAACTTGGAACAATATTCTATTAGGGAAAAGAATCTGGATTTTGTTTTATGACAGTGAAGCTATGTGGGTTAAATGGGTGCATACTATAATTTTAAGAAGGAAAAATTTCTAGAGTGCCAACTTACTAATAATAGTTCATGGAGTTGGAGAAAGATCTTATTTGTGAGGGATAAAATTAGGAACCAATTTAGATTTAGGATAGGAAATAAGAATTCTACTTTATTATGGCAAGATCCTTGGCATCCTAGAGGAATCTTAAAGGACCTCTCTGCTCCGAGAGTGATCAATGGGTCGGAACTACCTATGATAACAAGAGTTTCCGAAGTAATCAGAAATAATGAGTGGTGCTAGCAAGAGGCAACTGTTGAGACCATAAGTAACCTAGAGCCCCTACTGTACCAGCCAAAATTTTCCAAACTTGATTGCTTGGAATGGTTAGCTAGACCATCAAAACACTATACTAATGTTTCAGCCTACAATTTCTTGACACCCCCAATTCAGAGTGTTCCTTGACATAAACTGGTTTGGTTTAAAGTAATAGCCTTAGGTGTTCCTTCATACTATGGCTGACTTTCCTTAAAAAATTGCAAACACGGGATAAACTCCTCTACCTTCACACCCCTAATCACTGTTCATTATGTACCTTAGATAATGAGACTATTGAACACTTGTTCTTTGAATGTTCTTTATTTAAAACTGTGTAGGTACACTGCCTCAACCACTTCCAAATACACCTTCCCAACCTGACAAACCTTCACTCCATTTCCAATTGGTTCAACCAACCCTCTAATTTTTGAACCCGTGACACTAACATTTTTCCCATCCTCCTTTTTATTACTATTTATAACCTTTGGACCGAAAGAAATTCTCCAACCTTCAAAGATGAAGCCTTAGATATAAGGAGCTTAAACACCAAAGTGATCTCCCAAGTTATAGAACATCTCAGCTTAAATACCGAGAGAAGGTAATTGTTAGAGTATTTATTTTCTAATAATATTTCTATAGGTTTTGATTTCAGATTTGGAAAAGGGAGGGTACCCAACCTCTCGTTGGTATCGAAAGCAGGAGAGAAGTCAGTTCTAGAAAATGTCCTTATATGTAATCAGCAAAGCATGGAGTTGGCAGGCTATGACCTTTCCCTGAAACGGATAAGATGATGTCTATGAAGGTGTTCAATAACTCTAACAGTAGGAGAACCATCTCCTACTGGTAGCACCAGAAGACCCATTATGTTGGACCCCGTTTTCGGAGCCCAACAATCATTCGGGAGTTAAAAAGCATGAGTGGGTAACCTTGTAGGGTTATTCCAACGAACCCTCACTTTGCACTCATCTCACAAGGGTGGCTTGCCCACAGCAGCCCATCACCAACACCATAATTTGACTTCTTCAAGCCAATTGTAGCTTTATGCCTCTAGTTTATTTTGAAACAAGAACCTTCTCATTCAGAGCTCTATAGCTCAAGATATCCTTATAAATCCTAAGTGTGTTCATAACCTAGTTATGCCCCTCCGAACAATCCCTCATTTTCCTTTCATCAATCTCTTTCAAATCGACCCCAAAAACTACAAATTTTATTGAGAGATAAAAAAATGTGTCAGGAATCTATTGCTTCAAGAATCACTTAATTTGGAGGTTAGGTTATGAACTTATGGCCAAAAGAATCAACCATGCTCATGTCCTTAATCACGTTGTACCTATCTCGGAACAAGTCGCATAACTTTTACTAGAGATTTCGGATTAAGGTTTTCTTTGAATGGTTTTGAAGAGGACTTCTAGATCTACAATTTCATGAAGTCTCGAAGGAAAATTCTATCATCTAAAGGGTAAAAAATGAGACCAAATGATAGGATCAAATGAATAGTGCACCAAACGATATGACATCATCAGACGATACGTCCTCCCCAGACGATACATCCTCACCAGACGAAGCATCCTCACAAGACATTCCGCCCTCAATAGACGAAGTGTACTCACAATATGAAGTGTCTTCACAAGACGAAGAGCCCTTATAAGATGATCCGTCCTCACCAGACGAAGCGTCCTCACAAGACGATCCATCTTCACAAGACGATCCGCCCTAGTGAACGTCCTCACAAGACGAAGCGCACTCACAAGACAATCCGTCCTCACCAGACGAAGCATCCTCACAAGATGATCTATCCTTACAAGACGAATCGTCCTCATAAGACGATCTGTACTCACAAGAGGACACGTCATCACTAGACAATACGTCTTCACTAGACGATATGTCTTCACCAGACGATACGTCCTCACCAAATGATGCGTCCTCACAAGACGACATGTCATCACTAAACGATATGTTTTTACCAGACGATACGTCTTGTACTCCTGAGCATCTCCACTTATAAGGACCCTAACTTTTGACTCCAATATCCAAAAACTTCATACACCGTTGGAAAGCTAGAAAGATAAGCTACAACTTTCCAAAAGATAACTTTGACTAATTTAGCCTAAATTAGTCTAGTTTTTTCCCTAAGGTCGGTACACAAATTATACACCTATTAGATTATGAAATGTATAACTACAAAAGAAACATGCACATATGCTTGGGGAACTTTTTAGTTTTAAACTCATTTGCCAAATTAACAGAAGCCCATACATAACTTTAATTACATAATATCATTATAAACGAAGGCTTAACATAAATTACAAAATATATAGGATGCTCAATGTTTACATGCTTATGAAGCTATCCAAAAGTGATTGAACTAACTTAGTTACAAAAGTTTCTGATATCTTGGAGTTCTGATGCCTTGAAAGGATTGCTACCCTTCTCGTTATGCATCTAAGGAGGGAATAATAGGGTGAGCTATA
>JAOQMP010000007.1:11793975-11823255 GCA_027563575.1 Erythroxylum pedicellare
TGGGCCTATGTATCTTGGACTAAGCTTGCCCTTCTTACCAAATCTCAAAACTCCTTTCCATGGAGAAGCTCTAAGAAATACTTTGTCTCCAACTTTAAATTCCATCTCCTTTCTATGTGCATCCGTATAACTCTTCATTCTGTCTTGAGTTGCTTTAAGTCTATGCTTTACTAGTTTAATCTTATCAACTGTGACTTGTACTAACTCAGGTCCTACTAGTATCCTTCACCTTCCTCATCCTAACAAATAGGAGTTTTACACCTCCTACCATACAAAGCTCAATAAGGTGCCATTTAAATCTTTGAGTGATAGAAATTATTGTAAGCAAACTCGATTAAACGTAAATGATCATTCCATGAACCTTTAAAGTCTATAACACAAGCTCTTAACATTCCCTCCAATGTCTGTATTGTCCTTTCTGATTGACCATCAATTTTTAGATGGAAAGCTGTACTAAAGTACAACTTGGTTCCCAAAGCCTCTTGTAAGCTTTTCCAAAATCTGGAGGTGAACCTGGGGTCTCTATCCGAAACTATAGAGCTTGAAATCCCATGAAGTCGGATTATTTTATCCACATATTTCTTGGCCAAAACATTCAAAGAATCTGTCTGTCTAATTGGCAAGAAATGTGCGGACTTGGTTAACCTATCCACAATCACCCATATTGCATCATACTTCCTGCTAGTCCTCGGCAATCCCATCAAGAAATCTATCGTAATCTTTTCCCATTTCTATTCTGGAATCGGCAGAAGTTTAAGCTTGCCTGAAGTTGCCTGGTGTTCAGCTTTAACTTGCTGGCACACTAAGCATCTTTTAACATATTTCGTAACTTCTTTCTTCATACCTTTCCACTAGAAATACTCTTTCAAATCTCTATATATTCTCGTACTTCCTGGGTGCATTGCATAAGGCGCATTGTGTGCCTCATCTAGAAGCTCTTCTTTTAACTCCAACATGTCAGGAATACACAATCTGTTACCTACCACCATCAATCCATCTTCTCTGATCTCTATTTCAAAAGGTTTACCATTTTTAATATCTTCTCAAAGCTTGCTCAAATACTCATCTTGTTCTTATAATTCCTTAATCTTCTCATTCAATATTGGCCGCACTCTAAATTTAGCCAATATACAATCAGACTCGACTTACCTCAATGTCACCTTAAGTTTGGCTAATTCCTCCAACAAAGGAAGATATACTGTCTCCACATGTGCTATAGTGGATTTTCTACTTAGTGCATCTGTTACTACATTAGCCTTTCCTGGATGATACTCTATCATCAAGTCATAATCCTTAAGTAACTCTAACCATCTTCTCTGTCTTAAATTCAACTCTTTCTGGCTTATCAGATACTTGAGACTCTTGTGGTCTGTAAACACCCTAGTAATGACTCCATACAAGTAATGTATCTAAATCTTCAATGCAAAAATTATGTCAGCCAACTCCAAATCATGCGTAGGATAATTCATCTCATAAGGCTTTAATGGCCTGGAAGTGTAAGCAATCACTTTAGCACCTTGCATCAACACACAGCCCAATCCTTTCCTTGAGGCATCACTATACATTGTATATCTATCACTACCCGAAGGCAAAGTCAAAACTGATGTAGTTGTAAGTCTATTCTTCAATTCCTCAAAATTACTCTAGCACTCCTCTGCCCATACAAATCTCTGATTCTTTTTTATCAATTTGGAAAGTGGAGCTACTATCATAGAAAAGCCCTCCACAAACCTTCTGTAATATCCAACCAAACTCAAGAAACTCCTCACTTCAGCTACATTCTTAGGTGCTTCCCATTTCACAACTGCCTCTATTTTCCTTAGATCCGCATGTACTCCTTGCTCTGAAATCACATGTCTAAGAAATGTCACTTTCTTTAGCCAAAATTTACATTTGTTGAATTTGGCATACAACTCATTCTTTCTCATTGTCTCCAAGGTAACCCTCAAATGTTCCTCATGCTCCTTGTCACTCTTAGAATAAACCAATAAATCATTAATAAAGATAATGATAAATTGGCCTAATAAGGATTTAAAGGCTTGATTCATCAAGTTTGTGAAAGTTACAGGTGCATTCGTTAACCCAAAAGGTATGACCAAGAACTCAAAGTAGTCATACCGTATTTTAAAAGTAGTCTTTAACACATCGGACTCCTTTATCCTCAATTGGTGGTAACCTAATCTCAAATCTATCTTAGAAAAGACCTTTACCCCTTACAACTGATCAAACAAATCATCGATGATGGAAGCGGATATCTGTTCTTGATGGTGACATGGTTGAGCTTCCTGTAATCCACTTACATTCACAATGATCCTTCTTTCTTCTTCATAAAAAGGACCGAAACTCCCTAAGGTGAAGAGCTCGGCCTTATATAACCTTTCTCCAACAAATTTTCCAATTGCTCCTTAAGCTCCTTCAATTCCGCCAAAGCCATTTTATAAGACAGAATCAAAATTGGCGTTGTGCCTGGAAGAAGCTCAATGGGAAATTCAATCTCCCTAAGTAGTGGTAGTCTTGGAAACTCCTCGAAAAATACATCTGGGAATTCCATAACCACTGTTATATCTTCTAACCTCCCTCTATCTGTCCTCGTGTCTACCACATAGGCAAAAAATGCTTCACACTCTTTCCTCGTCATTTTCTCTGCCATCAAAGCGGAAATAATCCTCAATGAGCTAAATTTTTTGTTTTCCATCAACATTACCTTTCTTCCATTATCCAGCTCAAACTTTATTGGCATTATATTTCTTTAAGGCGTGCATACCCCAAATTACATCTAATCCTCCCATCTTCAATGGCATTAAATCCACCACTATGTGTCCCCCATCAATATGTATCTCACAGGCTCTATAAACTTGACTGATCATGATATACTAGCCGATTGGAGTACTCATCATCAAAGGAGCATCCAATGGGCTTAAATCTTTATCATACACAGTTCTACTCAATGAAACAAAAGAGTGGATAGAACCCGGATCAATCAAAACAATCACATCATCATCAAATAATTTAAACATACTAGTTACAACTTCTGGAGTGGTCTCTACGTCCTCCCGTGTTATTGTAAACACTCTACCTGGTGCTTGCCCCTTTGATCTTCCTAGAGGATTCACCCTCCTAGCTGCATCAGAGTTACCCACTTCGATTGTAGTCTTGTGCCCCAGTGTCTCAGTTCTCTTCGAAGCTCGCATCTGTGTTCCCTCTCCTTTTGTATACTTCAGACACTCTCTTGCCATGTTCCCTTTCTCTCCACAGTTGAAACATGCTCTTGTCAATCAGTAACATTCCCCTCTATGAAACCTTCCGCAATGATCGCACTTAGGTATGGAAGACTTATCCCCTTCTCCTCTTCTACTGCCTCCCGTCGTTGAGGTTGGATGACAAATAGTAGAAGTCCTTATCGGCTTGAACCTGCTTACCCCACTACTCCTCGCCTCAGATTGCACAAGGAAAGTCCTGGCACTTCTTTCAGGCATAGAGATACCACCTCCCCTCTTGAATTGTTCTCTCCCCTTTCTCTTTTTGCTCACGACGCTCTTTATGTTCTCAATGTTCTCAAGCTGCTGAAAATCACAAAAATTATGAACCACCACTTTCTCTTTAATGGTTAGATGCAGTCCCGGTTCAAACCTTCGGCACTTAGCCGCTTTGCTCATTATTAACCCAGCCGCATATCAGGTCAATTGTGTAAATCGTCGCTCATATTCGCTCACTGTCATCTTCCTCTGGGTGAGACTCAGAAACTCTCTCTACTTCTGTGCACGTCAGACATGTACTTCTTCTTATAAGCTACTAAGAAGTCCTTCCATGCCAGCACTGGTGGTCTCATCTGGCTCCCTGGCACACTCTCCGACTAATGCAGAGCATCTCCTTGTAGCAAACTTGCAGTATACACGACTTTCTCATCATCCTCAGACTCTATCTGATCTAGTATCCTCTCGGTATTTCTCAACCAGGACTCAACTTCTTCTGGATCTGTTGTCCCATAGAAATCCACTGCCCTATACTTCCTGAGCTTATCAAATTATTTCCCCTTCTTGACTGGGGCCGGAGCAGGTAACCTTGTAGGGTTATTCCAATGAACCCTCACTTTGCTCTCATCTCACAAGGGTGGCTTGCTCACAATAGCCCATCACCAACACCACAATTTGACTTCTTTAAGCCAATTGTAGCTCTATGCCTTTAGTTTATTTTGAAACAAGAACCTTCTCATTCGGAGCTCTATAACTCAAGATATGCTTATCAATCCCAAGTGTGTTCATAACCTAGTTATGCCCCTCCAATCGATCCCTCATTTTCCTTTCATCAATCTCTTTCAAATCGACCTCAAAAACTATAAATTTTATTAAGAGATAGGAAAATGTGTCGGGAATCTATTGCTTCAAGAATTACTTAATTTGCAGGTTGAGTTATGAAGTTATGGCCAAAAAAATCAACCATACTCATGTCCTCAATCACGTTATACCTGTCTCAGAAAAATTGACATAACTTTCACTAAAGATTTCAGATTAAGGTTTTCTTTAAATGGTTTCGAAGAGGACTTCCAGATCTACAACTTTCATGAAGACCTCAAAGGTAAATTCTATCGTGTATAGGGTCAAAAATGAGACTAGAAAATAGGATTAGATGAACAGTGCACCAGATGATATGACGTCATTAGACGATACTTCCTCATCAGACGATATATCTTCACCAAACGAAGCATTCTCACAAGATGAAGCATCCCCACAGGATGATTTGCCCTCACCAGATGAAGCATCCTCACAAGACAAAGCACCCTTACAAGATGATCCATCCTCACCAGACGAAGTGTACTCACAAGATGATCCGTCTTCACAAGATGAAGCATCCTCACAAAACGATCCACCCTTACTAGATGAAGCATCCTTACAAGACGAAGCGTCTTCATAAGACGAAGCGCCCTCACAAGATGACCCGTTCTTAGCAGAGGCGTCCTCAAAGACGAAGCGTCCTCACAAGACAAGACGACACATCATCACCCAACGATACGTCCTCACCAGATGATGCGTCCTCACAAGATGGCATGTCATCCCCAGATGATACATCTTCACTAAACGATATGTCTTGTACTCCTGAGTATATCTCCTTATAAGGACCCTAACTTTTGACTTTAATATCCAAAAAGTTCATACTTTGCACCATTGGAAAGCTAGAAAGATAAGATACAGCTTTCTAGAAGACAACTTTGACTAATTTAGCCCGGGGTCCAATAATCACTTGGGAGTTGAAAAGCTTGAGCGGGTAACCTTGTAGGGTTATTCCAACGAACCCTCACTTTGCTCTCATCTCACAAGGGTGGCTTGCCCACAGCAGCCCATCACCAACACCACAATTTGAATTCTTCAACCCAATTATAGCTTTATGGCTCTAGTTTATTTTTAAACAATAACCTTCTCATTCGGAGCTCTATAGCTTAAGATATGCTTATAAATCCCAAGTGTGTTCATAACCTAGTTATGCTCCTCCGAAGGATCCCTGATTTTCTTTTCATTAATCTCTTTTAAATCAACTCCAAAAAACTATAAATTTTAATGAGAGATAGGAAAATGTGTCAAGAATCTATTTCTTTAAGAATCACTTAATTTCGAGGTTGGGTTATGAAGTTATGGCCAAAAGAATCAAACATGCTCGTGTCCTCAATCATGTTGTATCTATCTCGGAACAATTAGCATAACTTTCACTAAAGATTTAGGATTAAGGTCTTCTTTAAATGGTTTTGAAGAGGACTTCCAGATCTAAAACTTTCATGAAGACTTCAAAGGTAGATTCTATTGTCTAGAGGGTCAAAAATGAGACTAAACGATAGGATCAGATGAACAGTGGACCAGATGATATGATATGATGTCATCAGACGGAACATCTTCACCAGACGATTCGTCCTCACCAGACGAAGCGTCCTCATAAGTCAAAGTGTCCTCACAAGACAATACGGCCTCACAAGACGAAGCGTTCTCACCAGATGAAGCGTCCTCACAAAACGAAGCGCCCTTACAAGACAATCCGTCCTCACCAGACGAAGCGTCCTCACAAGACGATCCATCTTCACAAGACAATCCGTCTTCACAAGACAAAGCATCCTCACAAGACGATCTGCCCTTACCAAACGAGGTGTCCTCATAAGACGAAGCGTCCTTATAAGACGAAGCGTCCTCATCAGACGAAGCATCCTCACAAAATGAAGCGTCCTCACAAGACGATCCGTCCTTACCAGACAAAGCGTCCTCACAAGATGACACGTCATCACCAGACAATACGTCTTCACCAAAAGATACGCCCTCACCAGACGATGTGTCCTCACAAGATGAAACGTCATCACCAGACAATACGTCTTCATCAGGCGATACGTCTTGTACTCCTGAGTATCTCCACTTATAAAGACCCTAACTTTTGACTCTGATATTCAATAAAGTTCATACTTTACACCGTTGGAAAGTTAGAAAGATAAGCTACAACTTTCTAGAAGACAACTTTGACTAATTTAGCCTAAATTAGTCCAGTTTTTTTCTTGAAGTAGGTACATAAATTATACACCTATAAAAGACTTATTTATGAAATGTACAACTACAAAAGAAACATGCACATATGCCTGGGGAACTTTTCAGTTTTAAACTCATTTGCCAAATTAACATAAGCCCATACATAACTTTAATTATATAATAACATTTTAAACAAAGGCTTAACACAAATTACCATCAGCTTTTAAAAAGTGAATTATGTTATTAAAGTCATCGATAGTTTTTTATAGCCCAACCATAAAAGAGTGGATATTTCTTAGGTTGTTCCATAGTTCTCTATTCTGACATATTGAGCCTAACATTACCTTATAACAAGTTTACTTCCATATGCATCAGTTGAGAATTAAAGATAAATTAAAAGAAATTTTAATTTATTTAATTATAATTATGAGTTAAAATTTAAAATCATAAAGAGTTATTGAAAAGAGATATTTCCTTAAATTAATAATTGTAAATTTTGAGAAACTTCAAGGATAAAATATGAGATATTTGATTTTATTATACTTATAATTAGAGATTGAATTTAATTTTAATTAGGAGATTTAATTTTAATAAGAAATAAGCATAAAGGAGCTGGCACTTCTGCTTATTCCTCTCAAATATTGAGTTCTTTTTCTCCGCTTCGTGGATACTATTAGACGTTGGAAGCTTAGATAGCCCATGGTTGACACCTCCTGAAAAATTTTAGCAGTAATTTGAATAAGGTACAATTAGTTACTTTTATGGTTAAGTTTTTTCAAGTTATTCAATTATTAATATCCCATTGAGAAAATGTAAAATTTTATTTTTCTATTATGCTAGTCATTGGATCTCAGTTAGTTTCTTAATATAAACTACACAATAAATCAAGGAAAAGCAAATCAAAAATAATTATAAACATTAAAATAGTCATTAATCATATAAAATTTTCACCATTCATGCATAATTCTCTTCTAACTAATCAAAATTTATCCTCAATCTTATGTTTAGTGAAAATATCAGCCAATTTATATTATGTATCCATGAATTCTAACTTAATATCCTCATTTTGCACATGATCTCTAATGAAATGATATTTATTTCTATATTCTTGATTTTATAGTTTTTAATGGGGTTCTTTATAAGGAAAATGAAACTAGCATCATCATTAGTATCTTTGTAAGGTTCATGTCATAGTCCAAATTTTTTTGCATAACTTATAGGATTTATGCATAATAGTTACTAACAACCATATATTCGACTTTCGTGATTAATAAGGAAATCGAATTTTGATTCTTATTAAACTATGATATTAATGCACCAAATTTACTCTTTCTATCCAAAAGACTATTGATATAATCCACACCTAAAAACCAATTAAGTCAAAAAAATGTATGCTTAGGATATCAAAGCCCTAATGAAATGGTACCACATAAATATCTAAGAATGTGTTTAACAGCTAGAAGGAGGGACGTCATAAGACGTAATTGAAATCTAACATATAAGTATACACTAAACATAATATCAGGCCTACCTGTTGTATAGTAAAGTAAACTACAAATCATACCTCGAAGAGCTTGACATTAATCAACTTGCTTTCTTCATCCTTATTAAACTTTTTGTGATGCTCATAGGTGTCCATAATGATTTAGCATAATCCATTTCCATTTAGAAGTGCTTGAATAATTCTTTAGTGACTTTGTTTGATTAATAAAGATATGTCCTTTCATTTGCTTAATTTGGAGTCTAAGAAAAAAGTTAAGCTCTCCCATCATACTCCTCTCAAATTCCCTATTCATACACTTGGAAAAAAATTTACACATACTTTCATTGCTGACACCAAAGATAATATCATCAATATAAATTTAAACAATTAAAATTTTCAAACTTGCCTTTAGATTAACCATTTTCTAAAAGAAATGAACTTAACCTATTATTTCGAGCTCTGAGAGCTTTTTTGAAACTATATAAGGTGTTAGTAAGTTTGCAAACATTGTTAGGTGGATCGTGATTATTAAGACTGGGAGGTTGATCAAAATCAACTTCTTTTTAAGTAAGACCATTTAAAAAGGAACTTTTAACATCAATTTGAAACAATTTGAAGTTTATATAGGATGTAAATGCAAGTAATAATCTAATGGCTTCTAACCTAGCTTCTAATTTAAAAGTTTCCTTGAAGGTTGTGACTTCCCCTTAACTGTACACTTTTGCACCAATCTAACTTTATTTCTTCCAATAATACTTGATTCATCTAATATATTTTTAGAGATCCACTTGGTACCTATGATTTGGTGATATCTGGGTTGAGGTACTAAAATCCACACCTTACTTCTCTCAAATTGGTTCAATTCCTCATTCATAGTAATAACTAAACTTTCATCACTCAAAGCTTTTTCTATACATTAAGGTTCAATTTGAGAAATGAAAGCAAGATTATATAAGTCTCTAAGATGAGATATAGCGGTTAACCCTTGTTTAATATTACTTATAATTTGATATAAAGGATGATTTGTCTTAAATTTCCCATATCTTAAAAGTTTCCCATCCTTCTTGTCTCTGTCACTTGGTTAAACAAAGTGTTTATATGAGGTGTGATGGTGATCACTTTCATTTTCTTTAACAATTGATTTTTATAATTCCTTTGGCTACATTATCATTTTTAATATCGTTCTTGGATATAAGAGGATTAGATTCATCAAAGATAACATGCATATACTCTTCAATATAGGGCTCTTCCTATTAAATAGTTTATAAAATTTGCTAGTTAAGAAATAACCAAAAAAATTCTTTCATCTACTTTGGAATCAAACTTCCTTAATTTACCTTAGTATTTAAGTAGCACTTACACCTAAAAGCTTTGAAGCAACTACTTTTTAACTTCTTCATATACTAAAGCTGATAAGGAGTTATATGTAAAGCTAGGCTTATCTAGACTCTATTTGAAATGTGATATGCAATAGCCATAACCTCCAGAAAAGAATACTTAGGGAGATCGTACTATTTATCATAATCATAGCCATTTCTTACAATATCCTATGTTTCCTCTCTATTGCATCTATTAGGAGTGACCAAGGTATGGACTTTGAGAATGAAAAGTTTGAAGCCTTTTATGAACACAATGACATCTTTCACAACTTTATACTCCCCTCAACTACAATGCATGATCTTCCTTTAAAAAAAAACTTTGTAGCCTTAACTAAAAGCACATTATCAATAATAAAGTGTTATTCCTTACCAAATTTGCAATGCCAATTATCCTACCCTTAGCATTGTCTCCAAATCTAACAAATCCTCCATCTTTATGTCTAAGAGTTAAAAATCAAGATGCATTATGGCCATATACCTTAAGCTTTTACTATCTATGTACGATTTGTTTTTCCTTTTCTTCGAGAATAGCAAATAGCCTAATTGATGTGTTTTAAGTACCTAAATGAGCTTGGGTCCTTGATTATTATTCTCCTTCTTTTCAACCTACTTCCTTTAGGCTTTACTTATTAACCTTTGTTTTGTGAGAAAAAAATTGTCAATGTGCCCATATTTACTATAAAATTAGCACATTATGTTATATGAGCAATATGGGTTGCTGGTATGCTGATGAACCTTATGATTTTGGTGCATAAATACATTCCTTGTTCTTCTATATATAAACGAGTGATGGGGATTTCTCATTTGGATAAATAAATTGAATGCTCTTTTTTGGTAATGAAGAGAACTAATATAATTGTATATATGAGGCATGTTTCTTTAATTATATTAATGACTATAAGGAGTGTAAACACATGTCATGACATTATGCTTAGTATAAGGCCTAATGGAGTATGAGTGAGATTTCATGCTATCATTCTGTAAAGAAGTTATGTCTATTCTTTCCTTTAAAGTGTTGAGTTATGGGTATAGATTGTGAACCATATATGAAAGCATAATGTATACTCTCAAAATGAGTCCTATTAGATGTGACATATACTTATATATGCTTAGATGTGAATGCCACATGCTTATTTATCATTCTAAACAATGGATTTTCACTGTACAAATGCTTTCCTTTGATAAAAGTAATTTTAGTGTTAGAAGCATTCCTATAGCAACATCTAATTTTATGCTTATTATTTGAACTCTTTTAAACTCCTATCATGTTTTTAAGTTTCTCAATTTCCTTTGTAAACTTAGATAATGAGTCCTTAAGGTATCAACCTCCTTTTTCAATGTTTCATTCTCATGCTTTAATGCATCTAATTTATGATTATTAATGATGGCCACACTCTTAGATGCTTTGATATTATATAATTCACTCTTTATCTTTTCATTCTCACTTATACATGCATCACTATCATTATCGCTATCACAAAATTTGGAGTTGGAGAGCACTTCATCAATCTTTAGTCATAAAGCAAATATTAGCTACACTTCCTTCCAAATGCTCACTTTCAAAATCACTTATGTCATCCAAAGTGTAGGCTTTAGGTGCCTTTGCTTTACTTTTATTCCTCTTCTTCTTTTTATCATTTCTCTTATATTTTGTCATTTTCCTTAAAGAGAGGGCATTGAGATTTCATATGGTTAGGTTTCTTACATTTAAAGTAAATAATATAATGTGATTTGCTTTTTCAATCTATCTTACCACCTTTAAATTCCTTTCTTTCTTAAGAGTTCTTCTTCATAAAATTTTTTTAACAATGTTTCCTTTATCGCTTTTACTTGTTGATGTCTCTTCCTCTTTATTTGATTCTTCTTTTTAGACTTTGAATGCTAAGTTCTTTTTCTTTAGAAGCGTCATTTCTTTTTACATCTCTTGGACCCTCATTTCGTATATAAGAGATCAAATAAGCTCCTTTAATGGTAGTGTTGTTAGATCTATTACTTCTTCTATAACCATCACTTTAGCTTCCCACACTTTTTAAAGTGACTTAAGCAACTTTCTTACTATTTTAATGCTAGTATATATCTTTCCCTGTCTGTTGAAAGCATTAGTAATATCAATAAATCTAGTTTACATGCTAGATACGCTTTCATCATTTTTCATTTAAAACAATGCATATTGGTGTGTTAGCATGCTAACTTTGCTCTCCTTTTATTAATTTATTGCTTTATGTGTAAATTTTAAAATATGTTGAATTTTATGGGTCATTTCATACATAAAGGCCTTATTGAATCCATTTCTTTCCTAATGTATAAAAAAAATGTAAAAAAGACCTTGTTATTCTAGGTTAATATCTTATTTTAAGGATCTCGTTCCTTTTTGAGCTTAGGAAACATTTATATCATCTATAAATTTAGTAGGAATGAACAAATCATTTAAGTCTGTTTCCCCCAAATCAATATTTTCGTACTTTAAGAAAAAATTTATTCATGTTTTCCAATAAATATAGTCATTTTCATCAAAGAAGGTGGATCTACTAATATTTTGTCCCTCTTAGTTGGATGATGATAGTATACTCCTAAATATGTCACTGTGATCTTTTCAATATAAATTTGCTCAAAATGCTAGCCTAATAGATCTAATATGGCACCATTTTTAGTCTCTGATAGTACTACTAGGGGGATGAATTAGGTGTCTATAAATTTTAAACTAAAAGTTACTAACTTAAAATTTTAAAGATCATATTTTACAAAAGATGAAAATATGAAATAAGATAATGAATTTGAATAATGCATTTAAACAAGAAAGTTAAAAGAGTAACGGAAGAGAGATTCAAATTGACTTATAATGGTTTGGAAAACAACCATTGCCTGTGTCCACCTTTAAGACTCTTATTGGATTTCTACTATAATTCTTCTTCCAAATTGAAAAATAACCTTTATATAAGCTTTACTTAGCAAAGAAGAACACTTTTTACCATTTTTTTTACAATCGGAAACAACCTCTCTACTAGGTAAGAGAAAAAGAACACTTTTTACAATCTTTTTACAATTAGAAACAACCTCTCTATCGGGTAAGGGTAAGGCTGCATACAATCAAATCTCTTTAAACCCCACACCTCTGCAAGACTACAATTGGGTATTGATGATGATTGATTGAAGATTTTTTCAAGGTGAAGAGGAATCTCAATGTCAATTAGAGCACCTCCTAAATATAATAAATATAAACCCTAATGGAAGCTTGTAACTTAAAATAACCACTTTATCATTTTAACATCAGGAAGGATCAGCTTACTTAAACTAATACAACGAATGCTCAGATAATTGAAAAACACTTAGAAATATGTGTAAAAAGGCTCAAATGCTTCTTGATGCAAGAACTAATAAGAAAATGTTTTTTTATAAAATTCTGAGCCTAGCAATTGTTAAAGTAAAAAACTAGCTATTATAGTGCCTAATTGTAGAGCATTGTTCAAACTTGGTCAATTATTGTCTTTTAGAGGGACATTGATCAACCACACCATTATATTGGTTGACTAATGTATCAACAAACTCACTTGTTACACTTTCTACTTATATTAGTCGACCATTAGCTCATATTAGTCGACCAATCTTCCTAAAAGTATGATTTTTACAATTTCAAATGCTCAAGCTTAAATTTTTAATGCAATTATAATTAAAATCAAAATCAAAATATTTTCCTAGAACGTTTGAAAGATAAAGAAGATTTGCTATTAGAACAAAGGCTTTAATACCTCTTAATAAATAGAAAAACTCAAATAATGAAGTGATATGAAATGTTTATGTATGTTGAGCCTTTAAGATTACCAAACTAACAAAATGATATTACAATTAATATTACAAAACATGGAATGACTTTGATAAGTCTCAATATTCTTTTGTTTTTGACTTGATCTTCATTTTGTAAGTTGCAAACTTCTTCTTCATCATCATCATCTTCTTTTTTATCATCTTTACAAAGTATCTTCTTTAGTCATGCATGATATTATCTTATTTTTATTAAGCTTCTCATCAAGATAACTAACTCATTACTATGATTTATGTTTTATTATTATCAAAATATTTATTAGAACCTCCTTTAGTTTAATGACTTTGACTTAATTATACTATACGCCGACATCATTATATTATACGCCGACATCATTTTCACCTACATCATCTACACCCCCACTTTAATGTTGTTTTTAACACTCCTCAATTGCAACAATATTTAATAAAATTTTCACTGAAATGTAAAGCTTAAAGACGTCTAATGATACGTAACATTATCTCTAACTAATCAAAAACAGTCAGGTAAATATAAATCAAAGAGTATTGTGTATATACGGTGCAAACAATTTATTTATTTTGTTGTCCAATACTTTATCGTACCCTTTTCCTAGATAGTTAGATGATGTTATAAAATTCTAACGAAGGCATCAAATTTTGTAATATGAAGCAAACTTACCTCTAATTTATGAGTCTAAATTTTCTCTCCAATCTTTATGATGTCTTATTCTATTTCTTTATATGGTATATAACATCATAAAATTGAGCAGAGTCGATCTCTAATTTATACCTGTCTATTTATACTTTGCAGACAGGAGTTTGGATCACAGAGGACACTAACACTACCTGCACCTGACTCGGAGCGTACGGTGCTAGAGCCAAGAGCATCTAGTATGATTTTATTTTGTAGGAAAAGATAAAAAAACTTGGAAACCCCAATTCCAAGTCTTAATCTCCTCCGTCGACCAATGGACCGCCATCACCACCAACAATGGTGGCCACTGCCCACTCACGCGCCGCCCCCCCAAGCCAACGTTTGCCCTGTTTGCTCTATTGCGCACTTCCCCTTCTGCCCACCTCCCTACCTGTATCCTTCGTACAATCACAACCATAGTTTCAATCCACCGTCGGAACACCCCAGACCCCACCCCTGTTTCTCCAGCCCATTTCCGGAAACCCCTAATTTTGGTTATACTGGAGGATTTGGGCAGTCAATGTACGATTATAACAATAACGGCGATAATTCGAGTCATAACGGTTATGTTGGGGAAGTTGAACATTATCGGAGCTACAAGAGGCCTAGGATTGACGAGATTCCGCATCAATCCATGGTTTCATCCGATGATGAACGCAGATTGAAGCTGATTCGCGATCATGGCGCATCTCAAAGTGGTCATGATCTTGGTACTAGGATAAATGGCGGTATGTACAGTCCATTTCAACCGGACGTTGCAGGCGAATCGCAGAGCATATGTTACGGGAACCAGCTGAACGAGCTGTTTCAGTGGCGAAATCATCAACATTCGCAATCATATGCAGTTAACCAATTTCCAAGATCTC
Source organism: Erythroxylum pedicellare (assembly GCA_027563575.1). Lineage (NCBI taxonomy): Eukaryota > Viridiplantae > Streptophyta > Magnoliopsida > Malpighiales > Erythroxylaceae > Erythroxylum > Erythroxylum pedicellare. The sequence goes on from JAOQMP010000007.1 coordinate 11,808,675, forward strand.
AATTTGAATCCCCTGGCCGGTTTTTGGATGCGAGACAGCCACCTGCTCCTCCTCCTCCTATTCCTGTTTCGCCCCCGCCCCTGCCGCCACCTCCTCCACCTCCACTAGAACCCTCGGTGCAGCCTCAGTCGGAATTCAAGGGCTACTCTTCGCCTCCAAAATCATCGTTTTCCTTGTTTCCTGTTCGAATCAGCTCAACAGCAAGCAATCCTTATTTGCATAGTAACCCACATCAGGATTCCTTATCTGGGGTAATGCTTTGTGATGTGATTAAATGGAATATATTAATGTCTATGGGTTCGTTATACATTCTTCACCTGAAATTTTGAAGGAATGGCAGATCCCCTCAATGCAGTATCTTGGGGAGGGCCAAACTAATTTGTCAAAGCGATTTTCGCCGGATAAGCATGACATTGTTACTGCTTCCCGCCTCTTTAAGTTGCCTCATCGAGCCACACGTCCTGATCACATAGTGATCATCCTCCGGGGTCTGCCAGGTAATCTGCGTTACACCTTTATTTGTTTGAGGTATGGACTGCAAAATTAATCTGGAGATGTGTACGAATTTCATCTTAATTTGAAGTTAAGGAATCGTGAGATTAATTATTCAAGAGTTTAAGATTTTAAGTTAGGTTGTTATGGAAAGTCATTTCCGTTGTTTTTATATTTGAATTAGTTTACAATTTTCATTTTGCCTCTAGAAGCTTACAAGTTCTTATGTAGCTGAAAGCTGGTTCATGAGAAGTAATCATGTGAGAAGCTGATATGGTGCAAAGATGGTAATTTGGTTGATATTTGCCTTTTTGTAATCACACATCATTTGTCATTCTTTCAGGTAGTGGTAAGAGCTACTTAGCAAAAATGATGCGTGATCTTGAAATTGAAAATGGTGGCAGTGCCCCTCGAATTCATTCTATGGATGATTATTTCATGACTGAAGTTGAAAAGGTTTGTAAGTTGTGATAAGGTTCATTGCATTTACTTTTTTTTGCCTAGGCTGACAAGTGTACATAAAAAGGTTGAGGAAAGTGATGCTTCAAAGTCATCAGGCTCAATCAGAGGCAAGAAACCAACAAAGAAGACAGTCATGGAGTATTGTTATGAGCCTGAAATGGAGGAGGTAAAGCCTATAACTAGTTTTACTACCCTCAAGAAATTATAAACAAAGACACTTATCTGAATCCAGCTAGATATGAATACCAATTTCTACATTATGTAAACACCTCGGAGCATCAAAACATGATTTCTTTGTATAGCATTCTCCAAACATTGAATTTGTTGCACCTGTGCAACAGGCTTATCGGGATAGCATGTTGAAAGCTTTCAAGAAGACCCTTGAGGAGGGAGCCTTTACACTTGTGATTGGTATGGAAGTTTTTATTTGGAATGACTGTGTCACACAATAACTTCCTTGTGCTTGATCTGTTTGATATAAGTTTAGTTGTTTCATTATGTTAGTCACCTTTAGGATATTGGGAGCCCTTGACATGATAAGTTTCTTTGACCTGAAGTAAGACTTGCATTTACGCTTATGGTTTTGAATCTGCCTTGTGACATGCTTCTTTTGATTTGTTTATATTGGGGCAGTACTCAACTCTGTTGAGCTAGATTCTTGATGATGCTAGTTGTATTGTGAAGTCAAGTACCACATGCTTAAACTGTGGGCTTGGATCAATTCAACTGAAAAAAAAGAAATATCTCCATTAAACTTTGCCAGGATTCTTTTATTCTTATCAAGAAGATTTCCCTTCATAGATTTAAAAAGCGATCAAAGGTTCTAGGTGTAGTCTCGTGTTAAGCCATTCACCCATTCACCTAGTTGATGTCGTCTAATGATAGATTTAGTGGTGATGCAGTGCTTCTGCACTGCTTTCATTTTCACTAACAACAGATGCAGTTATGTTCGACAATTGACCCTTTTGTGCTGGTATGTTGCCTCGTCTTAGTGGATGACCGCAATCTGCGGGTAGCTGATTTTGCTCAGTTTTGGGCTATTGGAAAGGTATACCCTCACATCTTTATCTAAGAACATGTGCGAGTATGTGTTCTCATTTTCCATTTTCCTAGGAATATGCTGGTGTCTGCGGGTCCTTCTGTCCACCACGTAGTTCTCTCAGTTGTGTAAACAATATGATGCGGCCTTTTTGTTCTTATCTCTTTCTTTTCATTTTTGTTGGGCTGGGTTGTGAAGTTATGGCTAGGGGCATTACAGTTTATCATCTTGGTGTTTGTCAATACCTTTTAACGTATCATTCAAAACTTCTTTTTTGCTAATTATTGTGTTATAGGATCTTTTATTTTTCTCTCTTTTATTTAGTTCTTCAGAATTTGAACTTTGCTGATGTGATTAAATTAAGCTTTCAGATGGAACATCATGCAGCTTCATCTCTCTGTCTCTGTTCCCCTTAAATGATGCTATTTGTAGTGCTTTTTTCCTTGTAGGCTGTAGTTATATCTTTATGTCTGCTTTTAAGTCCTTACTTCTTGTGGTTTTCTTGTCAAACCATCTTTGCTAGATATGTAATAGGGGACATTGATTAATATTGATGTCGTCAAATGTCTTGCAATGAAATAGCTAATGTTGATAATTACTGTTGGTACTTAATTTTTCTATAATTGTTAAACATACTAGGACTGTTGTCTGGTGGTGGAATGATATGATTACTAGATTTTGTGCTTTTCGATGAGCTGTAAAACTACAGGGGGGTCATTTTGTTATCTAAATTGTTATTGATATGGTGTCTCATGTCATTATGATATCTGATTTTGTTATGCATGTGTTTTACCTCTTTTTTTCCTGACAATGAAAATTTGCTTACTAATATAATATGTTCCTAGATGGTAAAAGAGGATCCATTTGATTGTTGTCTCTTGCACTTGATTTTGTTTCTTCTGGACCTCTGGGCTGTTTCACAATTTTGTTTATAACCAGTTTGTTTCATAAGATGTGCTGAACTATTTATTTAATCTACCATGTCGGTGGTTTCAAGTCTTCTAAGAAACTATCCATGGCATATTCAAACAACAACAACAACAACACCCAGTAGAAATCACATTCTAAGAAACTATCCATGGCATGTTCAGATGATGTAAATTAATCTTTAAGAGATTGTACTACCATTAATCATTCAAGTGATATTCAATAACAGTTGTTATCCTAAAGCTTATGGTTGGTTGTTCGTTTGTGAATAATATGTCCAAATTTCATTTTGCAAGGCATGCCTTTGTGCTGCTATTTTGTTGATCCTGGAAAACAATGTGATTTCACTCATCTTTAGATTGTGTCCATAAGCGAGCTCTTTTCATGGCATGCTTAGTTTTGTCCTGTGTTCTGAATTTCTTAGTGAAGCAGAGTTGCTTTATATTAACTGGGTTCAGGTACTGAAAATGCAAGTATCTTTTGATTTCTGATAATAATCGATATCCTAGAAATATTGGCTTATTGTCTCCATCTAGAAACAATGTATTTTTTTTTTGGATGTCACCTTTTTCTGTTGGTAATGATGATGAAGATTTATGAATAATTTAGTTACTCCCTGAGGATTTACTAATGATTTTGTTACACCCTGTTAAATGCACTTAAATTGCTTTCTAATTGATCCTTATTTTCCTTTTCAGAGATCAGGCTATGAAGTTTACATATCTGAAGCTTCATACAAGGACCCTGCGGTGAGTATGCATGATTCAGAGTCCACATACCATAAGTTCAGATTGGTTTGTCTTTTTTGTTAGGTGTCCTCTTGATAATTAAACAAACCTGAGGAAGAGACAATAGTAAAGAAAAATAGTACACCTATTTGCCTTGTGTTGAGCATGCATTAACAAAAAGCTTCAGACCATAATCTTAGATGTGGTCTTATTATGTTTTGTTACATTCCTTTTGATAAGGAAATGAATAACTTGATGGCATAGCAATTCTAGAAGCAAAAATAACAACGGTGAGAAATCTCATCCCCAATATCAACAGATGGTGCTGATATCACCACTAACTTGAATTTCTTTCGGCAACATGCTATGTGGACAGAACTATGCATTTGATACTCTTTGATATTGAATAGTAGTCCTCGTGGAAAATTAACTTGCATTTTGTATAAATAAGGATGTAATCCTCACATTAACTAGTCTAAAAAATGGCGATTACCCTCTGAATTTTCAGGGCTGTGCAGCTAGAAATGTACATGGTTTTACCCTGGACGAAATACAAAAGATGGCAGACCAGTGGGAAGAAGCTCCATCATTATACTTGCGGCTTGATGTCAGGGTTTGTCCTGAATTCTCATTTTTAACTTTGGGTTAAAAGGAGCAATGTAACTTTGGGTTAAAAGGAGCAATGTTAGGCCAAGAAAGAAGTAAAATGTTTAATCCTCACCAAACTTAAACCTTAGTCACCTGAGTTCTTTAGTGTTTTGAAATTCAAGAAACTCAGGGATTCTACTTACTAATTTGCCCTTTTCATGCATGGCCTGATTCTGTACTGACTTGACAGTCATTATTCAATGGTGATGACCTGAAGGAAAGTGGCATTCAGGAGGTAATAAATTGATTCTTGCACGGAAATCCTTTTATTGAAATTGACTTCGCTTTCAGTCACTTTTGGATATTTATGCACTGTCTTAGCTATCTTCATTCATTTTGTTTGGGTACCACCACCTCATGATGATCATTTCTAAGCTCAGTAACATGATGCTTTGGGGATCAATGTTGTAAGCTATGCTCTTTGTAGTGATAGTTGCAGAAAAACTTGAAGATCAAAAGCCCCATAAGAAAGAACCTATTAGAAATAGTTACTACATCTTTCCTTCTTTATTTTCCTTTTCTATGAGAGGTTTTGCATGTACTTGGAATTACTACACTCTGAAGCCAGCTTGAGCATTATGAGTTTCTACTTTTTTCTTGATGGTGATTAACATTTCATTTGTTGCTACCATTTGCCTAGGAATCATTGGTGCTTAGAAACTTCTATAACTTCTGATTTATATCACAATGGGATTCATCAAATTGTAATCATTTCCGTCAATTACTTACTCTAATTTGGTTAATCCTGTCCATTAATTACTTGGAAAATCTTATAGTTGTTTTTTTCAGTTGATTTCACTTCGTTTCTCTTGTCAAAATGGTAGGTTGATATGGACACCGAAGATGGAATCTCAGACAACAATGTCTCTAGTTTGCAGGAAATAAAGCCCGAGAAGGTCATAGTTTCTCCTGAAAAAGATTATGCACATTATGGTATGTATTAAATATCTGCATTTCCCAGCTTCCAGGCAGTAATTAAAATGAACTGATGTTAAGTTCATTCTGTTTCCTTGCATGTATGAACATCAATGATCATTTTTTGCATGCATGATCAAATTGAAAAAAGATTATGTTATTGTCAGCAAAAGATTGTGATGTAATTCGTATCGGTGATCATTTATTGGAAGATTATAAATTTTAGCCCAGTCCTTAGGAGGAAAGGTGCCTTCAGAATATATTTGATGATTCACAGTACCAGGAATGAATTCAAGGAAGTTCTCACCAGGGTTGTTGTTGCAACTCAAATATATTGTTGCTTGTTTTCAAACACTGCTATGATGAATCATTAGAGACATTGTCTCTGGAATTTGTTCCATATACGCATTCAATATCTGTCTTATGCAGTTAGCTTTTTCCCAATCATGTAGTGGCCTACAATGTGTTCTATAGTGGCCTTGTCCGTGAACTTCTCTACTAATGTATTTAGGATCTCAGGAATATGCTTAATTTTCTTCTACTTCTCCAACATCTTCTTACTTTCCTGACTCTTTGGTGGAAGGGAAGTAACTTATTTTTTGCTGTAAATGAGCCCATGAACTCCTTTTAGGAACATTTTTATTTCCTTGTGCATGAGGATGTATAACGGATGAAAAAGTGAACAAGATTTAGTCAGTAACAGCCGCAGTGAGGAAAATCATATTTCAGCTTTCCAGTCTGTACTTGAACCATCAACTTAATTCTTATGGCCTACTGGTTATGTTTTTTAAAATTCTCCTGAGAATATGTAACTGCAGTCCAATATATTCATATCCTCATATTTAGTTTATTTTAGTTGCTTCAGAAGGTGAGAAAATATGGGCCACAGAAGCTGAGCAACGTAGAGATCAAGTGAAAGACTTGGGTAAAAGTAAATGGTCAGATGATGTAGATGAAGATGACATTAAAGGGTCCAGAACTCTGACGCATGGTTTAAATGCTCCTTCTGGGTTGTTTCAAGCAAATAGGAAGCAGGGAAAATCAGTTCGTTGGAGTGACCAGGTAACTGTTACTGTGGTGCTCTTGTTTGTTAATGTTAAGGAGTTATCTTTATCCTTTACCAGCTTATTGCTTTCTGTTTAACGATCTCGGAATGTAACTTGAAGGTTGGAGATACTGGATTCTCTATAGGTGCAGTAAAGAAGACAAATGTGCTCTCTTTGGTCATTGGACCAGGACCTGGATACAACTTGGTAAATTATGCAACTATCCTATGAAGTGAACATTTTGGTTTAATTATTTGGATCTTTCTGGGAGGTTTGTGTTGAGGTGCAGTCCATCATAACGTGGTAGCATTTTTACCTGCACCAGAAATCACTTTTTCTACTAGGCATGCTATTTTCTGACGGGATCTTGCTTCCTTTTACTTCTCAAATTTTTAATTACAAAAAGTAGGTTGACGAGTTTTCATGGTGCACAACAGATGTTCATATTCATGCACACACATAAAGCACACAAACATAATATAAGCAATGTGAACATCTCCACCTGAAATTTTTTATGTATTAAGCATGGTTGCTACATTGGCAGAAGTCCAACCCTTTACTAGAAGAAGAGAGCAAAAAGTTGGCCCAAAGCGTTGGCAAGTCAAGCATGCAGAGCATTTTCCAGGAGCAATTGCGTGCAGAGCGTGAGTCTTTTAAAGCCGTTTTCGATAGAAGGAAACAACGGATTGGACTTGGATTGGACGAGGAATAAGCTTTGTATTTAGATGTAGGTCACAATATTCCCTGGAGTAGTATTGGGACAGAATCTTCCACACTAAATAGTATTCTTTATAGGGTTCTTGTTGTATGTAGCAATCCCCCCAGTTTTTGGAGAAATAAGACGACATTTTCTGCGATAACCCTGAAGAGGCGATTGCTTCAAACTGAACAACCCATCTTCACTTTCATGTAACAATCTGTTTAGATCAATTATAAATTCTTTTGAAAAATAGGGGAGAGCCAATAGATGAGTTGAAGCTTCTTTCAATTCAACAAAAGCCCCCTTAACTTGTTTATTCTTTCCAAAGTTAATCCTTCCGTAGCAACATTTTATATAACCAAAACTTTTGATGAACCTCACATAATACCGTACTAATCCCGAAAGCCCTTTCAATAGTTTCAAGTTTGTAGAAACTTATCAGTTTGATGATTGCTTCCACTATTTTAGAATCAGTAGAAACTCCATGAATATCAATTGCTTGACCCAAATACTCTATCCTATTTCTTGTGAAGACACACTCCTAACTTTGGCAAATAAAGAATGATACCTTAACACTTGCGACACTTCCTTTACATGCTTCAAGAGTAGTTATGCACCAAAATATCATTGAAAAATATCAACAATGATTTCCTTAGATAAGCATGAAATATGGACGCCACTGAACTCTCAAAAGCAGCTTGTACATTTGTTAGGCTATAAGGCATAGCACAAGTTATAAATTTTGTTTTATGAACTTCATCCTCATTCTTTCTAATATGATGATAACTAGCTAGTAAATCCAATTCAAAGTACCTCCTCAATCTACCTAATTCATCCAATAACTCCTTAATCAATGGTACTCATCTTTCACCATGATTTGATGCTTTATAATCCATACAAAACCTCCAAATGTTGTCCTTTTTCCTCACCACCATCACTAAAGATGAAAATGGACTCATATTATGCTGGATGATTCCTTGTATCAATATTTATTGCATTATTTCATCTACTACATCCTTATAAGGTCTCATATTAATAGCAATAAATCCATCCTTCAAGATAATCATATAATCATGCAATCTTTTGAGAGGCAATCCCTTAGGTTTAACATAGACATTCTCAAAATCCTTGATTAATTGTTAAGCCCTCTAATCTCGATCTTCTTGATCCTTCTTATCTATAAGGGATTCATATAAATATTGTTAACATTTAGAACATCCTCAATCTATTAATGCATCATTTTGCATAAAACAACTGATAATTAGACTTAGCTTTCTTTAATACCTTCATGCTTTCTTTTTCTTTTTGTATCACTGTGACACCCCTTCTTAAACCACTACATAATTCTTTGCATTTACCTTGCCATTTTAACCTCATGATTTTATTTTTATAATTGTTGATGACATAATTTAAGGATGATAACTATTGCATTTAAAAGACTATACCCACTCTACCAATGTCAATAACTAATGCATCAATTGTGAAATATGCCCACTTGTAGAACAATAAAAGTTCTTGCAAATCTTCTAACATTTCTTCTTTAATCCACCTCCAATGGTTATCAACATTGGTTCAATTTCCTCTATCTCATTGGCCTTTTTAACATAGCTGTATTGTTAATAAAGTTGTATGTGCTGCCTCAATCTGTTAATACATGTAATTCCGTTCTATTCCAATTCCTAATTACCCTTAACTGATGATATTCTAGTTAAGTCACTCCTAATATTGCTTAAAGTAAAATAATGCCTTATTTCTAACACTTTTTTGGTTCTTCCTCCTCTTCTCTTTCTTCATTTTCATCTGCTACGTACATGTAAACTTGCTTCCTCTTGCATTTATGGTCTAATCCAAATTTTTAATCACACCAAACATAGAGACCTTCAGGTTTATTGATCATCTGATTCCTTACAATTTTGTGGTTCTTGTGGATCTCTCTTTTCCATATTTCATCATCCTACTTGAAGATGACATTGATAGCACTCCTCAGTTTGGTTCCTGTGGATCTCTCTTTTCCATATTTCATCATCCTACTTGAAGATGACGTTGATAGCACTCCTCAGTTATCTTTCTAACCAGTAACTATTATATTAACTATACCCCCATTTTTAGGTTTATATGCCTACTCGTTGATACTTGATTAACTATAATAGTGTGAAGACACTATTCTTATTTCTTAATAAGATCATAAACTTGATATAAATTTTATTATTCAACAAATAACTATCAAAATCTTGAAAATTATCCTAAAATACTATATCAAAAAATAGAGTTATAAGGATAAAAAATAAACACAAAAATAAAAGAAAAAAACTACCTAAAAGAAAAAAAATGACTAGATTAATAAAAATAAGGTTTTCCTAATATTCTAGTCCCTGACAATGGTGCCAAAAACTTAAAAATTATTATGTTATAGTTTTAATCATAAGCACATAATGCAGCTATAGCTAGCATTAGTGAATATGGGTCAATCCCACAAGGATTAGATTTATTACTATTTATTGTCTTTCTATTATCTAGTGTAACAAATTATGGTGGTGATGATTCTTATCCACCCAAAACTCGAGCTAAAGGTAAGGCGAAATCAAATTACTTAAATCCACCATGCATCCGTTTGTATGGTGTCCTCCGTATCATGGCGGAGTAACCATGAACGACTCCAGTCTCTTCTGGGAATTGAACTCACGATGTGAGGCAAGTCCCTAGATTTAGAGCTCTGATACCACTTATCTACCCAAAACTCGAGTTGAAGGTAGGACGGAACTAAATTACTTAAGTCCACCTTTCAAAATATTCAAGTTGATTGGTTAAATTATTACAGATCGTACAACTATGATTACAGATAGTACAATTATGTATCATGTATAGGAAATAATTACTCATTTATATAGGTTTGATTATGTTCTTTAAAACGCTCATAAAGTTGTTTTATTTCTATTTTTTCTTGTTGATATAATTCGATGTGATTATTAATCATGTTTGAAAAGCTTGCAGAGTAGAAGGACTAGCATTAATGGATTGAAAAAACGTATACATAGAAGTAAATTCCTTTATACATTGTTGACTTATTTTTATTCTGTTTTCTGTATGTATAATACATTTATGAATATTTCGACAAGTAGAACAAATAGGCATAAAAACAACATATTTGTTTATTTTTGAGATAAGCATGAATAAAATGACATATTTGTTTTATGAGTATTTCGGAGATAAGCATATTTAACTAAACAGCGAAGAAGAACATGTCTAAATCTATAAATGAAGCAATCTTGAAGAAACATTAGCAGAGATCTTGGGTCTAAATAATTGAAACAAATAGATAAAAATGTAAAAATAGTCATACAAGTATGGATAATAAGTAAATAAACATAGGTAATAATTGATGAAAAGATAAAAAGTAAAGAAATCATACCTTAGTTCTCTTTTTCCTTTTAATCGCCAATCGTCAAGCTAGATAGGATTTTTGAGCGAGAAGGTATAACAACTAAACATTTATTTTTTCATGTCTTGAGCAATGCTCAAAGGTTACATTATATAAGCAGGGGATGAGAGTATTGTACAAAGTAAGAAAAGACAAGACAATACACCTAAAAAGTAAAAGATGCTTAAAGTAAAAGAAAAGATATATGGCTAACAAGTGGCTTGTATCCTTTAAATAAAGTAGTAGGGCCTACATGGTTCACAATGAGTCTTCAATAATGATATCTGAACTGCTATTTTCCTTTTTTTCTTTGTCGATTTTGGATGATGAGGGGCAATGTGGGACTATATTCAAATCAGAACAAGCAATGGAATGTATCCTACCAATTGATGTCGCTCCTAATTATGAATTCCATTGGGATTTAGTCAATCAATTCAATCTTTAAATGAAATTCAAAATTAAAACAATAAACTAAAATAAACACTCTGTAACTAGAACGAAGATTAAACTTAGAAAATTAAAAAAAAAAAGTGGATCCTAGACTTCAAATCCCCTTAAGACTTCTCATGTAATCATAATTTCACTAATCAATTTAATTTATAGTTCACTGGATCGTGAAAATTCCTCAATTATGCTAATACGTTTCTCAAGATTATTAACACCTAATCCTTAGTTAATTAACCGAAATCTCTTTCTAGTTAAAATGCCTAAGATTAAATTAATCGATTCATGAATTTCATTATTAGTTTTGACTCTAATCTAGAAGATTTATGCTGACCTATCTTTAGATCTGCATGTAACTCCTTTCAAATATGGTAAAACTATTCATATAAAAGGATTTCTCCGTCTCAATTGCATAAAATCATACAAGAAATAATACACTAACAATATTAATTCAAGAATAATTAACAATACATAGTTAATCTTAATGAAACTAAAGAATGAATTAAGTTAAAATAAATTCACTATAAGGTTTATCCCAGGGTTCATCTAATCCAAGTACTAACAAAAGTTTAATTGATAATCACATCATCAAGACTAAAGGAAAAATAAAAAAACTAAAAAAATGATGATGAGATCCCTTTTAATCTTCATTAAATCCACTTAAAGCATTTCCTTACTTCTTCTTTGTTCTCTTTATCATTTTAGGCCGTCATTTCATATTTCCTATGCCTCCCTTGAGCCTCTTCCAAACCTCTTACAAATCCCCCCTTCAACTTGTCTTCGTTTTGCCCTTTTATAGCTTGAAATTAGGGTTTCTAGAGTGGATATATGACCATGTCCCTCAATCTTACTTCAATTCTTCAAAATCATGCAGAAACACAATCTACAAGGTTACACAATTATGGAAATGATTGTATCCAACCCCATATGATCTTTTCCCTCAATGACAATGTTAATCTTTCACTCTTTTGCTTTATTTTCATTCAATTTTTGCTCATTTTAACTCATGAAGGCAATTAGGACCTAAAAATATAATAGAACTAATTAAGTACCAAAAGCAATAAGAAACTCTTAAATAAACAAACAAAATGCACTAAATATTGAATTAGATATATAGTTTATTTAACATTTATTAAACTCGCCCACATTTAATCATTTTCTTATCCTCAAGAAAATCAATTTCATTAATCTCAAACAAATCAAAGGGAAAGAGAAAGAATAAGGAATTTATAATTCTCCTTCTCTCTTTAGATTTTTTCTCCTCCTTCTCTCTTCAAATTTGACTACTTTACCCTTACAACCTATCTTTTTTTGAAATTTTCATTTCCTCCACTTTTGGTTGCTACTGATGGCAAGTTGTTCGGCTGAAGTTTTCTTCATCCATAGAGGGCCTTTCAAAGGCAACTATGGTCTGTTCGGAGGATAGTGAATCTACTCGAATATTCCCAGAAGAATTCCCTACATTATCCTATACGGTAAATTAGAAGGAACGACCAAAAAGTGGTGTGAAGCACGGTGGGACTACTAATTCCAACAACTCCCCACACTGCTTACAAGTGCATGGCAGAAGTGAATTGTTTTTAATCAGCCTAGGATTTAAATGAAACACCACACGAAGGTCATGAAAGATGGAATCGTCTGTCCACCCATCGAGTTACTAAAAGCGGGAGAGAGGGCATAGTCATCAAACTTGGTTGACTCATTCAGGAGTAAATGGCTAACTTTTCCCATAATTAACGCACGGGCTAATGCAAGGTGGGGCAAGAAAGGATTAGGAAAAATGCTACTAATGGAAGATGGAACGATTGTCTTTAAGTTTACAATTGACAGTAACTTGGATGAAATTCTGGAATTGGGGCCATGGCATATTGGAGGCCAACCAATGTTTGTGTAGAAATGGAAACCTGGTGTTGAGTTCAGAAGTGAATGTGTGGAAGGTTTTCCCATTTGGATTCAGTTCCATAATTTTCCTTTAGAGTTCTGGACGGTTGAACGGTTAAGCTTTGACACTAGTTCTCTTGGAAAACCTCTCGACATAGATGCTCAAATCTCTAGTATGGCTAGACTTAGGTATGCCAAAATATGTGTGGAAGTCAATAGAAATGCCAATTTGCCTGAGACTTTGTCTATTCAGTTATTCGACGTTGATAAGGAGTTGACTTCTTCTGAGGTTATGATTTCTTATCCTTGGAAACCACATAGCACTTTGAAGAAGTGGATCCCTTTAGTATGTACATTTCAAACAAGAGGACAGGAGGAATTATTGGGGTTGGAATCCAAATAAAATGTGTATGAGACTCTAGAGGATGAAATGCAAGTAAATACACGGCTACCTTTTGAACAATAGAATAAATCAATGGATAATATTGAAGTTGGTGAAGAAGGGACCTTAACTGCTAATGCTAATAATGTTGATGATGCCAATGTGCATCATAATATCGATAATGAGTCTCAAGACATTGGGGTACAGGAGTTGAACTCTTTAAATGTCAATGTGGGGGAGGTTGAATTTAATGAACATAAGATAATAATATTACTATAAATGACAATCAAAAGGGATTACCTAGCAGTGATCAAATGTTAGTAGTGGGTCATCAGGATATGGTAGATAAGGATCAATCTGCAAATAGTTTAGAGCATAATGAATCGATCGCAGAGTCACATAACAGTAGGGAGGAGCAATAAAATGATCAATCTAGACAGGAGACTAAAGTGGAAACCTCTCACAATTATCTAACTAAATCTAGGAGACGATCAGCTCGACGCAAAGATAAATCTATACGGGTTTTCCCTTAGATGACTATACTTGTATGGAATATAAGAGGGCTAATTAATGGTGAAGGATTTAGTAGCTGCTAAAAGAGCCTTTTTAATTGGTTTACCAGAGATTAAATGAAGACAAATTTTGTTCAACCAGGATTGACATTTCGGGGTACTCGATGGAAAATTATCATAAATCATCCCCACCACTACAATGGTTGCATTATTTGTTTATTTACTACAGATTTCTTAAAAGTTAAGCACAATAGTAGCAGTGATCAATACATGATCTTTACTATCAACTGAAGGGATAGTCGATCTTTTTAAATCTCCTTTATGTATGCATCCAATTTTACTTTTCAGCGAGAGGAGTTATGGAATGATCTTCAAGCTATAGAGTATGGTATGCAAAATCCGTGGTTAGTAATTGGGGACTTTAATAGCTCTTTGAATGCTTGTGAGGATGAAGGGGGAGATGGATTCACAATAGGGACTAGCAAAGAGCTTACTCACTTTTTATACAAGACCAATCTACTGGATTTGAGGGACAATGGTCGATTTCGCTGGACAAACTTTTAGGAAACTGGGTTGAGATCTGATCCCGACCGCAGCAGAATAATCACGAAACTTTTTCTTGACTTTTAGTTTCTTGAAAACTAGGATCTATTTAATTATATAAAATGATCAACATAAATTATAATAAAGCGTAAATTTAATTCGTACCTTATTTCGAAACTTAATCTTTGTCTTGTCGTATCCCTCAAGCGATTCCCGAAATTGATCTGTTTCAACCACCATAGCCGTACAAGTGTTTAGCCTCTAACAGTATCCACAGAACAGGTTGAGAGAACTCTGTAACTCTTACAAAGAGGGTTAAGCAAGAAGTGCTAACTCTATAGAGCTTAAGCCTATTTATAATAAGCTGTGGACATTTTAGTAATTTAATTGAAATTAAATTCTAATTTCAATTAAACTTTAATTAGAATTACAAATAATTCTAAT
>JAOQMP010000007.1:11823734-11836187 GCA_027563575.1 Erythroxylum pedicellare
CATTAGCTATCGATTCAATTAATGACATTTGTAAACTATTTACAAAGCATCATTTCACCTTGGCCAAAAATTTCATGAATCAATACTAATCGAGAACAACGAAACATTCTGCCTAATTACTTTAGGGTGATGAATCCTATCTTGATCATTCAACTATCTCCATATAGTTCATGTTACATCCAATGACTACCGATTAAACGACCTATACTAAATAGATCATAAGTAGTATCAAAACATAACAATCCCTATATAAGATAACTTTGATGATCTCAAGTCAAAGGATCACTTATACAATCATCACAATGAGAATTTTATAGACATATAAGTAATGTTCCAAATGGATTTCTCATATCGGGTTTGTTCAGTAAACTTGTTCTCTAGTAAGCACCCTCACGTTTGTTTAAGTATCTCTATACTTTAGCTTGTGTGCTAGTCTTTTTCCATTCTATTAATGTTCAATCTTAATAGAACAATGACAAGGAACATTTAGGAATAATATATAAATGTAATATGAATCTCATTATAATTTCATTTGCAACGTACAATTATCCCATGAACTTTATCATATAAATCTAAACATGTGCAAGATAAAGAATGCCTTTAAATAATTTGTCACTAAACTATAACTAAGGCAATTGGCTGTAGGGCATAAATCAACACAAACAACCAACAAGGAACCATATTGATACCAAAAAAATTAGATGGAGCCTTGGTGAACTTGTTTTGACTCAATCATTTTCCACAAGCAAATGTTCATTTTGGTGAGAATGGGATGTCAGATCACTCTTGTATGTTTATTCAACATATGCATGGAATGGATAGAGGTGGGATACCCTTCAGATTTTTTAACGGTCTTACATAGCGGGAGGGATTTATAGAGGTCATTAGAAGTTGCTGGCGACATAAGGTACAAGGGTATAAAATGTTTCAGCTTTCACAAAAACTTCACACTGTCAAGACAACAATTAAACAGTTTCTCAAAATGCAAAATCGACATTCATGTTTAAAACAAAAACTGGATAAGGCATAGGAGGCTTGTTATCAGGATCCACACAACTCAACATTAAGACATATGGAGCTGGAGAGGTTGCAGGATTATCAAGAGGGTCTTAATCTTCATAATTCCAAACAAAAGGCTAGACAGACATGGCTCAAACACGGGGACTCCATTTCGAAGTTTTTCCATGCATCTACAAAACGTTAATACCATTTCTAAACTGAGAGACACTGATAGGACTGTGTATTCGGAACAACAGGAGATGACTTGGTATATTAGAGGCTATTTTCAACAACTAATGGGTAGTCATGAAACTCAACCAAGGGGTTGGATGTGAAAGATGTTTAGGTAGTTAATCTCAATCACACGCAACAGGATATGCTTTTAGCTCCATTCACGCCATAAGATGTTAAGGATATGCTTTTTGGTCTCAGTGCTTTAAAATCTCTAGGGCCAGAAGGATTCGTTGCTGGTTTTTTTCAAAAAAACTTGGGACATTACTGGTTCCTTATTCACAAATGCAATATTGGAATTCTTTTCTTTAATTCAGATGTTGGAGCTCGATCATTCTTATATATGTTTCATCCCGAAGAAGAGACAACCTTCTTCTATCTCTGATTTTAGACTTATATCTTGTTGTACTACAATGTATAAGACGACAGCCAAGCTTCTTGCATCAAGATTGAAGGTAGTATTGGCAAAGATAATTAGTGTGGCTCAAGGAGCCTTCTTACCTGAGAGGAATATCAAGGATAACATCCTCATTCTCCAAGAGCTCCTAGGTGAATATTAGTCCGGTAAACATATTAAGAGTTGTGTGTTGAAGATTGATTTGTTTAAATCATATGAAACCATCAGTTGGTCCTATCTAAGTGCATGCTTGGAAGCAATGGGATTGCCTACTGAGTTCAGGAGCTAGATTATCTAATGTATACAATCGACATATTTCAATATTTTGGTGAATGGGATACCTTTGTTATCGTTTTAAAATGCTAAAGGGATTAGGCAAGGGGATCCCCTTTCCCCTTACCTATTTTCTTTAGCTATGGAAGGATTTTCTACATTTATATCAAAGCTGGTGGATTGCAATGGTTTGTTTTCGTGTCACTATAAATGTCGTGAAATCAAGCTATCTCATTTATTATATGCTGATGATTTAATACTGCTTTGTAAGGCTGAACCACATTCAGTTAGAATGATGATGCACATGATTTTTTTTCCCAATGGTCTAGTTTGGAAATAAACACTCAGAAGAGTGGGGTATATACGTCATTGGATGTCCATGATCCTGAGCTGATTAGTTATCAGGTTGGTTTTACTTTACACTCTTTACCATTTACCTATTTAAAAGTTACAATAACTTCTCGTAAGCCTCAGTTCTCAAATTTTATACCTTTGATTGAAAAGCTCAAAATCATAATAATGGAATGGAAACACAAGTTTCTATCCACAGCTGTTTGGTTGACGTTAATCAGCTCAGTGTTAAATATCATGCATATACATTGGTCGGCATACCTAGTTTTACCTAAGAGAGTCATCAAGGAGTTGGATCATATCTTGAAAGCATATTTATGGTCTGGTAAAGCTGAGAATGGAAAATAATTTAAGGTGAAATGGAATGATATAACGATACCAAAGCAGCTAGGGGGTCTTGAAATTATTCCTTTTGCCTAAATGCAAAAAGTCTTGCTATTCAAAAGGGTCTGGCGTTTATTTACAGATAAAACTTCATTGTGGATCAAATAGATTAATCAATATCATCTTCCTAATCGGAATTTTTGGCAATGACAACAGTCCAAAGAATTCTCATGGATATTCAATCTTCTGCTTAGCTTACGAGACATTATATATCCACATATTAAGCATAAGCTGAGTGATGGAGAGGACATATGGCTGTGGAAGATAATTAGACCAACTATAGCCCTTTTATTAACCAAATTGAGCTGTCTAGTATCTAAAATTGCATTCCGTCTGATGCTAGAGTGTCGGCATTTATACATAATGTTGAATGGTATAGATAATTCAGAGGTTTCCATTCATTGGCATGCATATTTACCTAAGGACAGAGGAAAGATAACATCGTATGGCTGCCCCATTCTGGTGGAGTGTTCAACAACTGATCTTGTCACAAGTTAACAGTTCAAATGATGGAGGTAGTACCCTAGTTTAAGGTCACATGGAAATCAATATTAGTCCCCAAAGCTACATTTTTCACTTGATTGGTGACTAAAAATCGGGTAAGAATAAAAAGCGATGGTTTAGAATATGAACCCATCTACGTCCTTTGTAAAAAGGTGAATGAGAGTAGAAATCACCTTTTCTTTGAATGTTTATATAGCAAAGCAATATAGAGTAGGTTGAAGGTGATGTTGCAACTACCTCGGTATACTTTTAAGTGGCTGGAAAATTTGAATTTAATTATAAGGTGTACAAAACATAGGCAGCATAATGGTGTGATTATACAGACCACATTTCATATTCTCATTTACTCTATACTGAGAGAATGAAATCAAAGAATTTGTAACAGTGTGGAAGTGCATTATCAACAACTTGCAGAACAAATTGTGAATTAGATACGAGTAGCCATTATTGCTAATTATAAATAAGGATTAGTTACTTATGAAGTCAAAAGGTAATAGTCATTGTAGCGTTCTATAATGTTCTACAATGTAATTCATTTGTAGTTACGTAGTTTAATATGTTCCTGATTTTGGTCTCGCTAGTATGATTATTTGTAAGGAGTTATGTAATAACATTTGTTAAGGCAATATAATTTCAATTTTAATTTTGAAAAAAATTTCATTACACTCAACTTAATAAAAAGCAACTTTAGGAAAGCAATAAACAAATCAAAGATATTTATCAAGACTCTCCATTATTCATTCAATTATAAAGTTAATTAAATTGTTAAATGTTAGTTACTTGCATCAAATTATAAATTAATCCAATTTGCTCCACAATTCTTTAAATTTCAATTCAATTCACTCCATTCCACTTAATGCATAAAATGAAAATACATAAAACAAATGTAAAACCTTTAATCACTTTCATACCCCTTACTAAAAATAAAACACTAAATTTAAACATTTTAAGAACATTTTGATTTTTTTTTGAAAAGTTACTTAGCCTTCCCTGGTTACTTAACAAGTTCACTATCTCAAATGGCTACTAGCATAACTCTTTAACTTTGACCTTTTTATTGATATAAAGCTAATGGAGTGAAATTATTTTTGCTCATTTATTTATGTACTACTATTTTTATGTGGGATACTGAAAATCCTAAAAAATGATTAACATTTAACTTAATATATCTATATGTATATATATAAAGTATCGTAATGTAAATCAACTATCTATTCTCAAAATTAATGAACTAAACTAAAATCAATTCAATCATCAAAACTTATAACTATTTGACTCAATAAATTAAATCAAAATTACAATCAAACTCATAATGAATCATTTTAATCAACATCATCTTTTAAAAAATTTCCCGAATTATTCATTGTTAAGTTAATTATAGCAAAATTGACAAGCTTGACTATTAAGTCCATTCCCTACATTTAAGTTATACATTGTCCTTAATATGCAAAACATATGAGAACAATGAAAAATAAGACAAATAATAGTAAGGGTGAGAATAAGTGATACTTCCCTGATGGTAAAAGATTTCCGACCTTATCCAGTATGTTAACTTCCATCAAATGCCGATGAAATATTTTCCACTCTAAAGCAATGGGTGATGTTGCCTTCATAACCTATGGAACTCTATCAAATCTTAAGTATAAAATTAGGACCATCAAACTAAAATTATTTTTAAGAAAAACTAAATTGCTAATGAAAATCCTACAAACTACTCAACAAAAAAAAAATTGATGGGTTGCCTCTGTTGAGCAAGTTTAATATATAATAAAACTCCCAATACCTACAAGTATAAGGATCGTAACTTGTAGTATCAAAAGGTATCTATCCTACAAGAAATTAGCTAAAAAAATTCAACCTATCTTTGTTTCAGGTAATAAAATATGATATGAGTGAAAACAATAACGGAAATTAAAGCAAATAAATAAAATCAAGCAAATAACAAATAATAAGTGAGCTGCCAATTCAATGTAAGGTTAATCAAGGATAATGCTTAGGATTTATTCTTTCATTATTTTGTTTCCTCAACTCTAATTGATCAAATTATGTGTTGATCTTAGATTTCCTATGGGATTGATTACTCTCTCTTAAGACCTAGCCAATTAACCCTAATTAATGAATCCTAACTAACTCTGAAAATTCCAAATTTTGCAACTCTCGACTCACAAAACCTTCCTAACTTTTTCAACTAGATATGATGTTACCTATTAGATAATCAAGTTCTCACACAAGATTTCCCTTCGTATGGATGTTATTTTGATAATTGCGTGACTTATTAAACTACTAACTCTTATTGTGCAATTTATTCAGATTACTTTTGACACTCTCTCGATTTATTGTCAAAGTATGAACATGCACAATTAACACAACACCGGAATTTTATATTGAATAAACAAAAATCAAATTCACAAAATAACTAAGGAAAAAACCCTAATATGGAAATTATAACATCATGAATGTAATAAACATCTGAAAATTCACTTTACACAACAAGTATGATGAAAATATCAAAGGAGAAAGAAAGAAAAACTATATTCAGAGCTTGATCTGGAAAACTAGAAATCTAGACTTTCTTCCCGATCTTACTTGTTTGATCCACTTTCATAAGATGGTGGCTTCAATTTTTGTGTCTTTCAAGTTTTTAAATAGTAGTTTTGAGTCCTAGAGTTGTTTCTAGGATTTTCCCTCTTAATTTGGTTTCAAAAATAACCCCACAATATTAAAAGATCGAACAAACATTTTGGAAAAGCTGAAATTCGCTGGAATTGTTGTCTGGGAGATGCAAAGTCTGACCCACTGTCGTACATCAAACTATGTATCACCAAAACTACTGAAAATTGGGAATTTGCACAGCTTAAGAGACGTGCACGGGATGATGCACATCTGTGCATCTCTTTTATGTTTTGTTTTGTATCGCGTTTTCATTTAAATTCTTCTCCTTTCTTCAATTTCCTATTTCCATACACTCATAAACATATCAAACATCCCATGAAACATAAAATTGAGATCCATTTCAAACTACTGATTAAAACTTAAAACTTGTCAAACTTGCTTCTTTTCCTTGTTGGTCAATGTTGTTGTCCTCATAACTAATAACAACTTATCAAGATGGAAGGAATGTCCCATTTTGCCTAAATAAGATTCCAAGAAATAATGGTCATATTAAAAAGCAATCACTTAGGAGTTCAACGCTTTGTGATCTGTATATTTTTATTTTTATTTTTTAATTTTGGTCACTAACAAGAAGTCTTTGCAAGCATACAATTGCATATATTAACTTTAAAAGAAGAATGTTGATGATTATATGAGTCACTTCTATAACAAAGATTGCTACTTAAGAAGTTATCAGTATTCAATGAAGCCAATGAGATGGCACAAAGTTCAAAACCCTCAACCTATCCTCCCTCTAATTGTAAAGAAATGTTAGGCATTCTAGAGAGTGAAAGAATAAGGAATAAGGATGAATGGTTGAAGAATCTTCACAAATTAAGATAAGGAATTGCAACGAGATTCTAACATTATTAAAAACTTGCCATAAGAAGAGGATGCAAAAAGTTGGATCAACCTTGAAGGAAACCAACTTCTATAAAGGTAAGTGGACTTTTCTTTGACTTTGCTCTTGTAATTATAAGTTACAGGTTGATTGAGTTTTTACCTACATTGGTATGGTATATTTTAGAGCAAAAAAAAAAAAGGCTAGCATAGCATATTGCAAAATTCAATCAAGTTAAAGAGTTATAATATTAGGATTTCTTTTTCAGAACCTACAAAAAGAAAAATAAGACCAAGAGTAGTGCATCAAATTTAAATGTTGATCTAACTATTCTTAGAATGGAGAAAAGAGTTGTAGTTTAATGTGAATTGCATTATAACAAGCATATATGTGACTTATATTATCCTTAAAAAATCATCTCTCCTCATACTTATCAAGGGTACAAACTTTCATTTAGAGAAGTTAATGGAAATGCTTAGTTCAAGATAGTGATTAGAGTCTTGATTCTCTTATTAATTATTGTGTCTATGTATGGAATGATGATTTTATATAGGAATAATAATCTAATTCATGGCTTATTGTGTAGAGTATTATGCAATAATTTGTGCCCATTAGTTATTTATTTCAATATTGTTGTCAATATGTTCTAAATTGGTTGTAGATCTTTAGCTTAGCCTAAATGGTGAATTAGTTATAACTACTTTTTTAATGTTACTAATACTACAAGGGGTATCAATAGCAACATTAATAGGGACCTAGAAGAAAGATGAAGGATAACAAAAGTCCAAAAGACTAGTATAGTTAGTCACCAGAATAACTCGTTTATAGAACTAGTCTCCTACCCCTCACTAAACCATAAGGAAGGCATGATATTTGAAGCTAGCAAGGGAAGTGAGGATAAATGTCTTCTATCCTTCCACAACGAGTGGAGAAGATGTTAGGGGCTTGTCAGTGTTAGAGCTTGTAGCAAGTTGAATCATACCACTTCTACCTACACTTTAGAAATTTGTTGATTGATCCTACGAGGATTGAAGTTAAGCCACCGAGATACTTATTGTAGAAGTGGAATTTCATCAAAATTATACCCCCCTTAGGCCTAAGATCCTATCTTAGCTTACTTATGGAGTTGGACCTGTACTTCTTGAGCTTTTTCTCTTTAGATTATGTTCTTACTTAAGATGCTTGTATCGGTGGACTTTTATAAGGCTTTGGCCTACCTGAAGCACATAGTTTGCAAGCTATTGCGTATCTTATGCGATTTATTTAAAAATTTCTAAAAAATAATAATTACGTGTTTATACATAGAGAGAGAGAGGGGAATGTGGCTGGAATTTGTTGATGCAAAAACTGATGGTGACTTTGTTCCCATCGTCAAATAATTGCGAAGACAGCGCTTTTAAGCACCTACAACCTTGCCTGATATCGGCTTCCTAACGCACTGGGGATGTTGAGTGACATGCTAATACAACGTCAAGCCCGTAAAAGAGGAATTCATGCCTCGGATGACACCTGAAGTAATTAACATGGAACATTTATTTCCTCAACTAGCAGAGCCAAGAGCTTTCATGTTGTATCTGAGAACTACAGACAAACCCAGTTTTATGTCCTCGACTCGGATTTGGCGGTAAACTTAGATCAACAACATATGGCTTCGAGCTGTTCAGTCTGCTTCCTAAACTGATACTTACCATCAAAACACAACAAATTTTGATTAAACTGTGGAACAGAGAATTATGAGGCAAGAACCTAATGTTTTTCAAGTTGAAAGAATGAAACAATCTAATTTCACATACAAGAAAAGGACAAGAAAAAGTGCATTTGTTGTCCAACAAACTGATGTCGGGGCTACCCCAATCTTCAGTTCGAAAACAGATTTTTGGCACGGTTCCAATTATCATTGTTCTTATATACAAATTGTTGGTTTATTCGTTTCTGTTAAGAGCAATTTTTGCTGTTGCTGAGGCAATTTTCGGTTAATTAATTCCTCTAAAGCCTTTCTCATCCACTGCTGTTGACATACTTCTCTGGCTTCATTAACATTGACCTGCACAAGCACTTTCAAATTAGACAATATTTTTCCAACAATGCCAACAGAAAGATCACGGATCAGAAATCAGCAGTGACAAATCCACTTACCCATTGTCGCTTCCGGAAATTTTTCTCAGGCCATTCCTCCAATTGTTCTTCAACTAACAAAGGAAACATGTGGCCATCATGCATTTTGCCATCCCTTTTGCTCGGATAAGACCATTTCCCCAATTTATTCTGAAAGTTCAGTTTGAATAAATTACGTTTAGAACTAAAGTTGAAGTCTATGAAGTGAATAATGTAAGTTCTGCAAATACTCACTTCAACAATGCCTACTACTCCTGCTTCCTCTCTTGTCTCTCTTAAAGCCGCATCTTCCATGGACTCATCTTCTTCCCAACCTCCCTGAAAGTGAAAAGTAGCAAGAACCAACTTTAATTAAGGAGAAGGTAAAGAAAATTTTTGTAACAATATATAACAAACTAGAGATTATGAGATGCAGGATGGCATAGAGTTTTTAGTACCTTAGGAAATAGCATTCCTGGACCCTTCTGTGGACTGATTACAAGAACTTCCAATTCTTGAATGCAAGCCCCATCATTTTGTTCGTTGGTTTTCCTGTATCTGTACGGAATGCATCTGCACAACGAAAACCCAGAGAAATTTTCACTATAATGAAAACCCTTTGCAAGATCCAATTAAAAGACAACCCTGATTGGATACACTTCCGAACTTTCTTGAAGAAAAGGAATTTACTTTCAAGGAAGATAAAACATTAACTCACCCAACAACTTGGCGGTAGCCTCTGTCATAGCGCTGCAAGTGCCTGCCAGTGCGAGAACTAAAGGATTGAAGCCGTAAAGATAGCAACTTTTTTGGTGAGAGTACGAAGAAAGTTGAAAGAACATAAAGCACAGGCCTTAAAATTGCAATAATGAAAGTAAACTCTCTCATGTCTCCACAAAATCGAACACAACCAGAAGAAGACACAGAGTTTCTCAGATGGTAATGAGTTTGCGAAACGCCTGTAAGCGACAGAATCGGCATATATTCGGGCTTTCACTAGGAATTGCCGCTATCTGTCTATCAGGATTTAAAGGACTATAGAGATAAGATTCTGGCCATGGGGAAGAAGAGCATAAGCATATGTACACATAAGAGTGGCGAGTAGCATCGAAGAAACCTCCAACTTTATTATATAAAACAGGGAATGGACCCCACTACCACAAAGAGGCTTTCAGGAGACGGAGGAGAGAGAAATTAAACCGACGCGCATGTTACGTGGTGATAACTACCAAGTTATCACAAATAAAGGCTGAATGATTGAAAGAACGACCACGCGCGATAGGATGGAGGGGAAATAGAGTCGGACGAGGGATTTCGATGTTGGCGCGTTAAAATGCAGCAGTTTGATTTAGTCAGCTAAGTTCGCAAGGAAAGGCGCGTGTTTGGGTCAGCCATGTTGAAACCATCGAGCGTGCCTTGAACGCGTCGACCAGTGGCCCCTTGACTATTCGGTTCCAATCAATAATGACAAATTTTGACAATGACAAGATAATAAAAGTTAAAACGGACGCAATTCATTTCTCCAATAGTTTTATTTTTATATAATCTCTTCTATTAGTTTTCTAAACTTTGATGAACCTTATGCATTATGTATTTAATTTTATATAACTTGTTAGTTTTGTGAAGAAAAATCTATGTCGCAAGTTAATTTTTTAAAAAAGTAAACATATTAAATTAAGCATGCAATCCTTTTTAATTAATAAAGTACAATTTCTTTAAAATCTAAGTAGAAAAATATATCTTTTATTCCAATAGAAAAATATTGGTGTCTAACATAAATGTCTTATTTAATTAATTTAACAATTATGTCATATAAATTAATCTAATGGACATTTGCTTCCTTAAAGAGATTTTCCTCTTGTCAATTAATTTTTCTAATTAGAAAATAAACTTTTCATTAGCATTCTGTTTGCTAGTTATATACTTTATGGCACGTATACAAGTTGTATATTGTAGTACAACTGATATCGATTTCACGAGGATTGAATATAATCATCTAACAATTTGAACTACACTTTGTCAAAGGTAACAAAAGATTGAATTAACTAAAAATTAAATTAAAACATAAAAGCTTGATGACTGAACAAATAGATGATAACAATAAAATTGAAGTTATTCAATGATAGAATCTTAGGGATTATGCTACCCTTGTTTTGTCTTCCCTTCACCTTGTAAATTCAACTATGTTGGATCCTAAATATCTAAAGGTTTTGATTACCTTCTCTTGGGATCTAATTAATTCATCACAATTGAGATAGATAATAGTTAAGTTGCAATATCCTGATTTTTCAAAACTACTTCTAGTTATTCTATTGGATTTAAAGCGATCATAAGGATAATTAACTCACAATTAAGACCTTTTTTAATTGTTTATTAACTTAATATTTGTAAATATATTAACATATCAACTCTCGTTGCTCAACTTAACACAGATATCTTAATTCAATCTATGATTCAAATCAAGTATGAGCATAGCAGTATCACGAAGTAGTAATATATTGAATTCAACAAGGTAAAAGTTATACAAAACAAT
The DNA here is from genome assembly GCA_027563575.1 of Erythroxylum pedicellare. Taxonomy (NCBI): domain Eukaryota; kingdom Viridiplantae; phylum Streptophyta; class Magnoliopsida; order Malpighiales; family Erythroxylaceae; genus Erythroxylum; species Erythroxylum pedicellare. The sequence continues at coordinate 11,834,994 of JAOQMP010000007.1, forward strand.
TTAAGAGTAAAACCCTAATATAGATAATCATATTCAAATCACAACTATTTATATTTGGCATACAAGGCAATGAAATAAAAGAAGAGAAAAGAATAAAATCAATTTGAAGCCTTGATCTAAAAAATATGAAAAGTTGGAGTTGATCTTGATATTTTTACTTTTATGCAGCCTCTTTTTTTAATTTCCCCCCCTTTCTTTGGTGTCTATAACAACTCTAAAATATGCCTCTCTTTTGTGAACCTTCGTATGATCCTTTTATAGCAAAACCTAGGTTTTTTTTAAATATATAAGTCACTTATATAAACATGTAGGTGACTATATATCTCAAAAATCTCCGTAAATCATATCTTCACATGGTTGCATAAGCTTATACAAACATTTACACGATCGTGTATGTTAACATATACGGGTGTATATCTTTACACAGGCATAAGCAACATTTTCAAAGTTGACTTACATAATCCCATACGTCTCTAAAGTGTTAGTTTATGCCTTTGCAGTCAATCATTTGGATGCAGATTAATGTATGAGATTATATTTAATTAATGAAAAGACGTTATTTATCTTTATGTATTAATTTCATTTATATTTTATGTTTTAATACTAAAGATAAAATCCTTAGAATAATTACCGTGTAATTGAAATTATGATAAGATCATAATTGTGATATTCAATTTACACTTACGTGTTATTCTTAAATGTTTCTAGTTGTAGTTTCATCAAGACTGGATATTGTTGATACGGTAAAACTAGCACACATTATGTTTTTTTCTTATGAAGAAAGTAATTAATCATATTAATTAAAGTATAGCGATAAACTAATGTGTGGGTGATTATTAGAGAATAAGTCACTGAACTGACTCAATTATGAGAATTTCGAATAGAATATTACTTATGTGTCTATGGATTTTGTCATAATGATGGTTGTATAATTAATCCTTAGACTTGAGATTACCAAGGTATCTAGTATGAGAATTACTGTGTTCTAATGCTACTTATAAATCGTCCTAGGATAGTTAAGTCGGTAGTAATTGGATACAATATGAACTATATGTAAATAGTTGAGTAAGTCAATATAGGATTCATCACTCTAAAATAATTAGAGAGAATGTTCTGTTGTTCTTGATTAGTAATGATTTATGGAATTCTCTGGCCAGAGTGAATTGATATTTGAAAAGGAGTTTTCAAATTTCA
>JAOQMP010000007.1:11847238-11863462 GCA_027563575.1 Erythroxylum pedicellare
GCTATAGAACTCCCTCTTTATATACCTCTTATTTTCTTTAAAACCTAAAACCCTAACTTTTGATGAGCTACGTAACCCCCAACATGAGTCCATATAATTGGCCCTATCTTATATGAATTTTTTCATAAATAACAACGTCAATGCAAGTACCTACACAAGAACACATAAGGTACAATTTTCTTCTTTCAGAGGGCAAAATAGGGATGTGTAGGTGTTAGAGAAGTGCTCTAAAGACAATCTCACTTGTAGCACTTATTGTACAAATCTTTATGATTAATAAAAGGCATTTTTGTTAATTTGATTTTCATGTTCTTTATGAATTGATAATGATCATAAATCGAATTAATGAAGTCCTTGATACATTACATAGAATGAAAGAAATCATGATGAGATCATAATAATGAGATTCCTATCATTTGTAATTATATTAGTATCTAGATTATCCCTACTCATAGGATTAATGAGACGGGACATTATTAATTCAGATATACTAGCACATGTTATACTTCTTTAATTGGATCAAGTAGTAGATCTCATAAGCTGTAAGCATGAGTTGTTTAGAGTTAACATATGAAAGCTTACTAAGACTAGTAAATATATTGGATTACCTGTAATGAGACAATCATATGGATAATCTATTCTATTGTCAATGATAATCTCACCATAGCAATGGTGCAAATATCTTTAGACTTGAGGTGCTCAAAGATATCTTAGATACTAATCTTGTACTTTGACTCCATTCCTTGTTGCCTCTCAGAGGTTGCTTAAAGGGTACTGATTGGGTACAACTTGAGGTATTCGAAGGTAATTGAGTAGTCAATAAAGGATTCACCACTCCTAATTAGATGATACCTACAACCTCTTGTCAGGGTCATTACTCGGAAATCTCTGGTCAAAGTGGAAATTTCATGAAGGTAGTCTTTAGTGACATATAAAATTGAGTAACGAGCCTCTGGGACAAGAACTAACATCACTTAGGTTATGTGTGACATAGTCAGTCTAATAGGAGTTGACAATTTAACCGTACTCTAAACCAAGTGGAGTATAAATGGTGAAAGGATGAATTGCATAGGAACATTATTTATAGAAGGGGTTCATAGTCAAATCACTGACTTTTCAGTCAATTGGGGCTAATGATGTGTTGCTGGATACTACTCATGACGTGCTTGGATTAAGTGTTAATTCAAGTGACTAAAATAACCGGGAACTTAATGAGTCATACATATTGGAGATGTGAAGAATGAGTAAAATAGGTTTGGATAGTGATCCAAGATATGAGAGAATGTTTCGAGATTGTATCGTGATATGATCGTGATAAGAAACATTGTAAAGGAATGAAAGAAAGCAAGTGATGCATGGCTACTAGCCTAGAAAATTTCTAGATTTCTAGCAAACATTTCAAGCCAAATTAAGTGGCATTCATGGACAATTAATTCCCATTATTCCTCCATTCATGATGGGGGTTAGAGGAGGCCAAAAGTTGGCAGAAACTCACTCATTTTCGTGCATAGTGTTGTAAGAAAACAAGTGAGAAATACGAAGAGTTTGTCTTACACACACTTATTTTCTAAACTATTATCTTAAGAACATACATAAAAGCTAACACTTTGTGTGTGTTCTAACCATTCATCCTAAGAGATTTCAGGCTTTGCTCTTCATGTGGATATCATTAGAGATGTCCTCCTTTAGTCGTTGTGGTTTACAACAACCAAAAAAGGTGAAGACAACGAAGAACGAAGGAGTTTGTAAGGTATACATCTTAAGTTCATGTTTTTTTACTACATCTAATGACACATGTTTGATTCTATATTTTCTGGGTTTTGTTTTATTTTCTGCTACATATTTTCTGATATGTGATGCATGTGATGCATAATCGAAACCCAATAGTGGTATTAGAGCCATCTTGTTCCTATTAGATGTAGTTCTATTACATGGGTAATAGGATTGCATGGTTGTGACAGCTACGAGTTTATTCTTAGGAAATTCGAAATTAAATTATGAAAATTTGTTTTCATGATTTTCTTCCACTAATCTGCTCATGACATGTTTGTAGATGATTTTAGTGATTGAAAATTGATTTCGTTGTGATTGAAATATTTATTGTTAAATTTATAACAATATATTGGAAAATTGTTTTTTTTTAAACATATGTTGTTGGTTGGCTAAACTGATAAGGTTTAACATGTTTTTTTCAGGGAATTTGATTTTGGAAATTTTATGTAAACATATTTTGAATGTGTTTATGCCTCTGGAAATTTTCCAAATTTTGTTTTAATAAATTTTCAAATAGTAATTGGATCTGGTCGGTTTTGAAGAAATCGGTGGATTTATTTTATTTGATAACTTTGTAGGCTTATGTTTCGATTCCAAAACCTTAAAAAACATTTTTATGTGATAAAATTATGTTATTTTGATGAATGAAGCATGACAGAATGATTTTGCTAGATTTAAGGTTTTCAGAAAAAATTTTAGATGTAAAATTTATCATTTTTAGCATCTCAATGGTGTTTCAGTTATCTTGATAATTTTTGGGTGAGTCCAAAATTATTTTATTGAACTTGAAATGACCTGGAGATGCATAAAATGATAATTTGTTGTTCTAGAAATTATGGGAAATTAATTTTGAATTAATTTAATTAGAGCATTATTTTCTAGTAAGATTAGAAATTGACATGTGAAACAAAATTAAAATATTTAATTTTGACATCAAATAATCAATTTTAAGGTAAATTAATTTCTAAAGTTAAGAGTTTAATTTAATTTGATTAATATTAAATTCTAAATCAAAATGACATACAAGATTAAATTTAGCCAAGATAACACTCAGAAAAATTTTGATTCAAGAGTTGAATCAACTTCCAAAATGTAGGATCCATAACTTGTCATAAAGAATTTTGATGTGTTTAATTACATGCAATAGAGGATGCAAGTTAGGAGTATGAGTGGGCTTACATGATGGATGGTTATGGACTTAAGCCTAATATGATTGGGGTGTCTATATAATGCCATATAGTTATAGTAACTAGATATATATATGATATATACAAGACCATCCTAGTTAGATGAGACCTACTAGAAACCCCTCACTTAGAATATTAAATTAACGCTTTCCATTAATATGGTGAGAACCATAGTCCTTTTAGAGTTAGGGTTGTTGGGCAAACCTAAACCCACTGTACATGAATATGTTTGAACCATGAAAATAGGATTTTCAGATTAATGGGTCGATTTTAACTAGAAGCGTTGATTTGTTAGGCAAACCCAAGGTCAACGTGGACAAAGGTGAAGTTGGGTGGTGCATATGAGATGTACATACATCAAAAGTTGATAGCTTAATGTGTGTGCACACATCAATAGTTGATAGAACTAGATTTGATAGTTGCATTATAAATGCAATTGGTATGATCGATACCTATCGATTGACCTAGGGTGGCTTGTTGGGCACCGAAGGTCATTCTTAGGGATATTAGATATTGACCCACTAGGAGAACTTCTATACAAGTTCTCATGGATTCATATTGAGAGTTATGGATTCGCGAGAAAATAGTGGGAGCCATAATGCGTGTTAGTAAAGTCTTAATTGACATGTAATTATGTACAATCTAACACCTTTTCTCTCTTTGACATCTACACAAAAATCGACACCATGACCACTAGTGTGAACCTACCCTTACTTATGGAAGCCAATAAGTTGATTGGACCTAACTTCCTAGACTAGCTTAGCAACCTGAGAATAGTTCTCAAGTCGAAGAAACTAGGCTACATCTTAGAAGAACCACTTCCCAATCTCGCTACTGCTAATGTTTCTGATAGTGATCAGAAGGTATACATAAAGCATCTCAATGATAGTGAGATGGTTAGTTGCATAATGTTGGTCACTATTTCACCTGAATTGCAAAAACAACATGAGGATATTGATGCTCATACTATAGTTTGTCATTTGAGGGAGCTGTTTAATGAACAAGTTAGGTTCGAAAGGTTCGAGACCTCGAAGTTGCTCTTCCGCTCCAAAATTTCTGAGTGGACATCTCTAATGTAATATGCACTGAAGATGAATGGCTATATCGAGAGGTTGGCCTCCTTAGGTTTCCTGATGGATCATGAATTAAGTATAGACTTAATTTTGACTGATAGTTATTCACAATTTGTGTTTAATTATAGGATGAAGCAGATATCCACCAAGATTTCTGAATTGTCCAACTTGCTCAAAATAGTTTAGTCATCTGTCAGGAAGGATAGTAAGGTTATGATGTTGGTGGACTCTTCTGGTTCGAGGAGGAAGAACCAAAAGAAGAAGAAGTCCACAAGGCCTAAGGGAGGTGAGACCAAGAAGAAAGCTAAGGAAACTGCCCCTAAGGGAACATGCTTCCATTGTGGCAAGGATGGGCATTGGAAGAGGAACTGTAAGGCCTATTTGGAGTCACTGAAGCAAAAAAAGGCATCAGATGCGCCATCTACTATAGGTATGTTTGTTATTGATACTAATACTGTTTTAATATCAACTTTTGGGTATTGGATACCAATTGTGACTTACACATATGTACTGATATATAGGGCCTTAAGAACAGTAGACAAGTCAACAAGGGAGAGTTGGACCTACGTGTGGCTAATGGCGCAAGAGTTGCTGCATTAGTTGTAGGAACTTATGTATTGACATTCCCTAGTGGGGTTGTAATAGAATTGGATGATTGTTTTTATGTACTTGTATTGACTAAGAATATTATTTCAATTTATAGTCTTAATAAAGTCATTTTCCATTTAAATTTTAGTAATAATGGTTGTTCTATTATTTTGAATGGAATGCTTCATTCTATGGGTACATTATGCAATGGGATATAAATATCAGATATGTCCAATCCAGTTTTAAATATTAATAATAATAAAAGACGAAAACGAGATAATGTAACATCATCGTACTTATGACATTGTTGCTTTGGCCATATAAGTAAGAGATGCATGACTAAACTACACATATGTGGTAGTTTAAGGTCATTTGATTTTGGCTCATATGACACATGTGAATCTTGCTTATAAGGCAAGATGACAAAAGTTACCTTTTAAGGGAAAGGGTGAACGAACTACTGGGCTATTGGACTTAATACATTCAGATGTATGTTGTCTGGCGTCCATACATGCCAAAGGTGGTTTCATATACTTTGTTACTTTATTGATGATTATTCACGATATGGGTATGTGTATCTTATGAGATACAAATATGAGGTTTTTGAAAAGTTCAAAGAATTCAAAAATGAAATAGAGAAACAACTGGGAAAAAGTATTAAAACACTTTGATCAGATCAAGGTGGTGAATACTTAAGCCAAGAGTTTCTAAATTATCTCAAAGATAATGAGATAGTATCCCAATGGACTCCACCTTACATACTACAACATAATGGCGTGGTAGAAAGGAGAAACTAAACTTTGTTGGATATGGTAAAGTCAATAATGGGCTTATCAGATTTGCTAAAATCCTTTTTGGGGATATGCACACTGTTGTTTATATGTTAAATAGAGTTCCTTAAAAGTCAGTTGATGTTACTTTATATGAGATGTGGACTAATAAGAAATCATATCTTTCTCATATGAAAGTTTAGGGTTGTCCAGGTTATATGAAGCGGATTCAGTTAGATAAGTGAGAAACTAAATTTGACAAGTGTCTGTTTGTAGAATATCCTAAAGAAATGATATGATATCAGTTCTACAATATTTTGGAACAAAAGATGTTTGTTTCAAAGCATGTTGTCTTTTTAGAGAAAGAGTTTCTTATAAAAGAAGACAGTGAGAGCAAAATTAAACTTATGGAAGTTCAAGATGCTCAAATAGATATTGATCAACTGCCTGAACTCGAGACTGTTGTTTATAATGATGAAACACTAGTTCAACATTCTGACACATGAAAAGTTTGTAGGTCAAGTAGGATATGTCATGTTTGAGAGAGATATGGATTTATCATCAGTGAACATAATGACGTATTGCTTATAGAAGACAATGAGCCTCCTACCTGTGTAAGAGATAAAATGAGAGGACTCACATGAATTGGATCCCTTAAACTTTAGCAATATGATCAATCATGTATGCTATGTTATATACAAGAATGGATGTATCATATGCTCTAAGTGTTATGAGCATATACCAGTCAGATTCTAGTGAGGGTCATTGGGTGACTGTCAAGAATATCCTTATATAATTGAGAAAAACTAAGGATGTATTCTTAGTATATGGAGAACGAGATCTTATTGTGATCGGGTATACAAATGTCAGTTTCCAATCTGACAAGGATGACCTCAGATCTCAGTCAGGATATATTTTCAAACTGAATGGTGGAGCAGTTAGTTAGAAGAGTTTCAAAAAAGAGACAACTATAGATTCAACAACCGAAGTAGAGTACATTGTCACTTCAGAAGTAGAGTATATTACTGCTTTAGAAGCAGCAAAGGAAGCAGTTTGGATTAAGAAGTTCATTATGGAACTTGGAGTGGTTCCTAGGATTGCTAACCCAGTACAGTTGTATTGTGACAAAAATGATGCCATAGCGTAAGCAAAGGAACTAAGTTCTCATTAGAAATCCAAACGTATACTCAACTAATACCACTTGATTAGAGAAATCGTTGGTAGAAATGATGTTAAGATAGAGAGAGTGCCCACTTATCAGAATATTGTTGATCCTTTGACTAAGTCGATTCCCCAAAAAAGATATGATTCTCATATGCTTGCCTATGGTATTAGATACAAAGGCAATTGACTTTAGTGCAAGTGGGATGTTATTAGAGAAGTTCTCTAAAGGCAATCACCTTTAGCACTTATTGTACAAATCTTTATGATTAATAAATATGCATTTTCATTAATTTGATGTTTATGTTCTTTATGAATTGATAATGATCTTAAATCAAATTAATGAAGTCCTTGATACATTACGTAGTATGAAGGAAATCATAATGAGATTATGATAATGAGATTCCTATCATGTGTAATTATACTAGTATCTAAATTATCCCTAGTCTTAGGATTAATAAGATGGGACATTATTAACCCAAATAGACTAGTGCATGTTATACTCCTTGATTGGATCAAGCAGTGGATCTTATAAGTTGTAAACATAAGTTATTTAGAGTTAACATGTGGATCTTTACTAAGAGTAGTAAGTACATTGTATGAGCTGCAATGAGACAATCATATGGATAATCTATTATAGTGTCAACGATAGTCTCATCATAGCAATGGTGCAAATATCCTGAGACTTAAGGTGCTCAAGGATATCTTAGATATTGATCTTTTACTTTGACAACATTCCTAATTTCCTCTCACAGGTTGCTAATAGGGTGGTGATTGGGTACAACTTGAGATATTCGAAGGTAATTGAGTAACTAATAAAGGATTCACGACTCCTAATAGAAGGAGATGATACCCATGACCTCTTGTTAGGTCATTACTTGGGAATCTCTAACTAGAGTGGAAATGTCATGAAGATAGTCTTCAGTGACATATCCAATTGAGTAATGAGCCTTAGGACAAGAAGTAACATCACTTAGGCTAGGTGTGACGTAATCAGTCTAGTGAGAGTTGATATTTTAAACATACTCTTAATTAAGTGGGGTATAGATGGTGAAAGGACGAATTGCATAGGAAAATTGTTTATTGGGAGTCATGATGTGCTGCTAGATACCGCTCATTACTTGCTTGAATTAATTGTTAATTCAAGTGGTCAACATAACCGAGAACCTAATGGGTCACTCGCATTAGAGATGGAAAGAATGAGTAAAAGGGGTTTGGATAGTGGTACAAGATATGAGATAATGTTTCAGGATTATATCGCGATATAATCGTAATAAGAAACGTTGTAAAGGAATGAAAGAAAGCAAGTAATGCATGGCTGCGAGCCTGGAAAATTTCTAGATTTCAAGCCAAATTAAGTGGCTTCATAACCACTTAATTCCCATTATTCCTTCATTCATGATGGGAGTTAGAGGAGGCCAAAAGTTGGCAGAAACTCAGTCATTTTCATGCATAGTGATGTAAGAAAATAAGTGAAAATGTGAAGAGTTTATATTACACACTTATTCTCTAAACTATTCTCTCAATAACATATATAAAAGCTAGCACTTTATGTGTGTTCTAACCATTCTTCCTAAGAGGTTTCAGGCTTTGCTCTTAGTGTGGATATCATTAGAGACATCCTTCTTTGATCGTTGTGGTTTATGATAACCTGAAGAGGTGAAGACGACAAAGAACAAAGGAGTTTATAACGTACACATCTTAAGTTCATGTTTTTTTACTACATCTAATGGCACATGTTTAATTCTGTATTTTCTGTGTTTCATTTTATTTTCTGTTACGTATGATGCATAATCAAAACCCAACAGTAGGGTGCACTAGAGAAACAAAAGCAACCATTTTTTAATATAACCCTCAACACAATTTTGTATGGAGTATCGTGTTCTATAATGCTTCTTTAAATCTTTTAAAATTGCTCCATTTTAATCTAATTCTTCCAATTTTGTTTATTCTCCTTGTATAGGTAGAAATTAGACCAAAAATGACAAAATTCTCAAAATAATTATCAAATCCTTCAAAATAATCTAAAATACAAGGAATATAACATGAAAATAGTACTAGAAATAATATATGTCTAATATAAATCAATCTCTCCCACATTTAAACACTTACTTATCATCAAGCAAATTGATCCATCGTTCAATCTCAAATAGAAAATAATTATGAAAAATGATAAACTAATCAAACATACTAATGAAAATTCTTCATTACTCATTTAATCATAAAGGATCATAAAAATGCTATGTAACTAACTACTTGCATCAATTAACAAGCTAATTCATTTCACTTTATGACTTTTTAAACTTTAACTCAAGTCAAAAAAGTTAATTCTATGTATAAAATAAACATATAAAATATACTTGCTTCAACTTTCAAACACCTTCACCTTTTTTTTTATAGCTAAGACATAAATTTAAATAAGAACATTAAATGCTTATTTACCCTTTCCTCTTTCAAAAGTTAGGCATGGTCATAATATTTCGCTATGGTTTGACAATTAGACTAAGTTCAGTCCACAATTCAATAGAGATGAGTCAGCACACCTCAGGGGCTGAGTTCCCCTTAATATCTGAGCTTCATCATTCATTGTAGAAGGGCAATGTTCTTGTTCTTTCCAAGGTTTCCACCTTCTATGTCACTATTTCCCAAACATCACTAACAGTAGTTATGCAAATACGATAGTATGGAAACCTCATCCTAAGGGTCTCTTTATGAAACAATCTTGTTATAGCACTCTTCAAACTAAAAACCAATCAGTCCCTTGGTTCAAGCTTTTTTAGAAGAAAAGCCTTATCTTTAGAACCTCTTTGATCACTTGGCTAGAAATCAGAAATTGCTTAAGCATTAAGGACAGATGGTATGGAAGTTATGATCCAATACGTGACCTTTAAAAACTGGTAGCTAAAGATAGGCATCACCTGTTCTTCAACTGCATTTACTCCAAATTTGTATGGAGCCGATTGCTCCACAAATTGGATGTTTTCTACAGTTCCTACGACTAGTCTACTATGCTTCGTTGGCTCATCAGTGTTTCCAAGTAAAGGAAGAAGGATGACATCCTGTTGAAACAACTTTTACACTTATAATTTATAATATGTAAAGGGAAGAAATAAAAGCTTGTACAAAAAGGAGCACCTATGTAAATACTAACTAGTTGTACACATCATAAATGAAATCCAAGCACTTGTCATAGCAAAGGATGAAGTCTATAACTTTTCTAATAGAAAGAAATTAAACTAGAACTTATAACTCACTACTCTAACTTTTCCATTATCCTAACTTTTGTGTCTTGGCCATAGTAATATATTTTGACTCTCCTAGTGGAGACCTCATTGTAATGTTGAACATAGTTTCACTATAGTAAGCAACTCATCATGAATACCTCTGGTTACTCAACTAGGTCACAATCTCAAATGGGTACTAGCACCCGTTTTTAACTTCGACCTTTTTATTAGTACAAAGCTACTATTGAATTTATTATGATTATTTATTCACATTTTTAAGTTTTTGGATAATAAAGATGTTGGAAAGAAGTTAAAATTACTTATGCATATGTATCTTATAGAAAGAATATCATAATGATCATCAGTCATTCTCCAAATTCATAACACAAATCAAACTCACTTGTTCATCAACACTAATAACTATTTACATAGGCAATCCAATTAAACAAAACAATTAAATTCGTAATAAATTATCTCTAATAGCATCCTTTCAATGAAAATCATATTGCTAAGAATTATCTCCAATTGAGAAAGTTATGAATTTTTTTTGGTAAGTCAGAAAATTAATAAATGAAACTAAGATATGTATAAAAAAGTTCACACCCAAGTGCCACGGAAGGCACAACTAGCGAATCCATAACAACTAGCCACAATACACTCCAAGATAAAAACACTTAGGGATATCTGTAACTAAGGATTGAGCAAGCGTACAACCACTCAACAACAGAAACACTTATACTCAACCTGATAATACCAAAGAAGCTGTAATCCAAATGAGAAACCTTAACTAACTAATTCTCAATCCCAGTAAAGCAAACCAAAGAGATACTGAAGGGAAATCCGCTCGTGAACTACCTTAACCTAAAATCAGCTGAATGTCCACAAAGAAAGCTACCTCGAGGAAATGATAGTGTTGTGCCATCGAATGTAGGCATGGCAAGAAATGGCCTATCCGTAGAGAACCTCACTTGCTGTAAACCTAGAAAGTTGCTGTAAGCCTTTTAGTATTCTTTTGATTAAAGAAAGAGGTAATGCATTTGATGTTCTCTCTCCCTTCTTTCATTTGTTAACCGAAAATGAGTGTCATGTTTTTGGTTTTTTATCTTTTCATCTAGAGATATTAAACAAATGAGAAGGTCTTATTTATTGCTCTCTCTTTCATTTTGATTAAGTGAAAGAAGTGGTAATCACCCTCTCCTTCTTCCTTTTGCCGAAATTGGTAATGAACAGAGTCTCTCATTTTCTTTCTTTCAACTATAGAAAACCTCTTCAATATTTCTTCTCCTTTCCTACCAAAGGATCTTGTTAACCAAGTTGTCCAAGGAGAATAAGTGGTATATCTGATTGGTTGATGATACAATAGCAAGGAGAGGATAGCATAGCGAGGAGTTAAAGTTGTAGTAAAGGAGTTGGCAATATTTCGATCTTGTTCTTATGTTATTTATTTTTCTAATACTGAATAATGTATGGATTAAACATGTTGATTTGGTTATTATACTTCCGGTGCATTTTGATTTTAGAAAAAGTTTTTGAAATCTATCGTTTTGCCAAATCTAGTATGCTTTTGTTTTCGATCCAAAAGTTATTGCCTAAACTATATAGTACATCACTTTATTCAACGTTATGGATTTGTTTGATGATGTTTTATGTTTATGATATATGGATGTCCATACTTAGCTCACATAGAGATATGGAGTTAAGAAATGTGTTAATGGTGCCATGAGAGTGAGGTTACACCAATAACACTCCATATATCATGTTACCTTGCCATAAGGAGAGAGATCTTGAATGAAAAAGTAGCCGTCCAAAAATCTGTCATATCCTTTTAATGGTTAAGTAAAAAATGGAAAGTGAGAGCTTACATAATTCATTTCATAACTAAACAAGGCTTATTTGGTTCAAGTAATGAGAGTGAAAGAACCAGGATATTAGGAAAGTTTGGACTAAACATAATGAACATTGCTAAAGTGAGAGAATACACCGTGTAATGACCTTATATCTCAAAATTCCCTCTAAATTGGGACTTTAAACGACTTTAAAAGTAAAGATGATAATGGCCCTGCCCTGCCCAAGCTTATAGGATGTCCAGGCAGCAGACAGTCGAGCAAAGGCTCAAATTATTATTCTTAATTTAAATGTCAAAATGACATCGTTATATGTTAATACATGTCATGCCTCGAGTCAAGCTAGGCCCAGATAACCTAAGGTTTAGTTCACTCAGATAGGGCCTATTAACCCAAGCCTGACCTATTGACCTTGAGCGGGCCGAGATGGGTACGAGCTCTACTGGCACCTTTATTTAAAAGCTTACATGGGCTATAGATATGGCTGTATATGTCACATACATGGGCTTGTATCTTCATATAGGCATAAACAATATCTTCGAAGATTCACATGTTTATAGTGGCTTACACAGTCTCTATACACAATCATTTATCTTCAAAATTTATTTAATTCATCCATTTTATGCCTCAATTTTGGCTGAATTCTTCTCATTTTAGTCTATGAAGGAAATTATTACCTAAAAACTCAATTGAAGTAAAATAAGTGTCAAAAATAATGTGAAACTCTTAAATAACAAGCAAAACAGATCGGTATAAAAATATAGTCAATTAATCATTTATCAAATATCCTTATAGTTAAGCTCTTGCATGTCCTTAAGCAAATAATAATTCAAATCATCAAACTTACAAACGTTCATCCCTTATTAACCTCAACCTATCCATCCACACCCTAAATCATCATGTCATATCAATAAAATTAACATACAATCAGATTTAAGTCATCATATAACTAACCTTCATAGGATAATAAAAATAAACCTTCATAAGATAATAAAAATAGCAATCACATAGATAATATTTTTGAAATAATAAACATAGATTTTCATATCCTTACCAAGGATTCACTTAATGTAATCAAAGTGTTTAGGGTGGAAAGTCTAAGAAGTTTCAAATTAATACAAAGGAGGATTCTTAACCATAAGCTTTAATAAAATCATATTTCGACCACTTATAAGTAAACTAGATACAAAAATCAAAAGATCTTGTCATATAGTTTTAATGAGGCTTAGGTAAAGATATAATAGGGATAATAAAAGGGTAATAATATTGAATGAAATTTACAAAAATAAAATTTCATAAAACTTAGTTCTTACACAATATAGGTCCTTCACACCATAATTCCATTAGTAAACAACTCGAAAACTTTCTTTTTCTTTTACTAAGCTTGCAACATGTATTATTTTTTAAAAGTTCTTTAAACAAATTTGGAGACATGTACCAACAATAAAAAAAACATTAGACCTTTTTAAAATTTTTCAATATAATCCAAGTTTCAAGCAATTAAGTAAATGTAAATCTTTTAGGTTCAAAATAATGAAAAGGCTTTCAAGGAAAATTATGTAAAGGCTTTTAATGTTGTTATAATCAATGAAAAGGCTTAGTCTAAAAAGTGGTTACTCCTAGCGGATATAATATGGTAGGATAACAGTCAAGAAAATAGGCTAGAATAAAGGGTTAAATATAAATGCCTTTATCATTTCAATGCTTCTAGTTTAGCAATGTGGTCTCAATATTGATAATAAACACAAGTTCTAAAATCATCCAACTATTCATAATATCGCACATGAAAGAATTAAAGAGCATAAAATAATGGTATATTTTCTCTTAGGCCCAAAAGCTCACAAAAGGCTTCATGTATGTAAATATTATGCAATTTTCATTCAAATTAATTCTCTCAATGATTCTAAAAATATGGCTTATAAAAGCAATTTTATTCTAAGTTTCATCGTTTTGCAATTCAATTCAATTAACAAAATGGCATGGATACACCAATGTGTCTTACCATCTGTCATAAGACCTCCTTCATCCATTTATCATGTGCTTCAATAGTGCATTTGATATCCCACATACTTTTCTAGTCAAGCTATCTAGGTGGTGTTATTGCACTAGTGATCCTATAGTAGCCTCCTTCTTTGATGTTCCTCTTGTCTAGGATGGTGGTGAGCCCTATTTTAGTGGCTACTCCACGATATTAGGGTGATCCCCATCTACTCCCAAAGCTACCTGCTTGTCTAGAAGCCTGATTAGTCGATAAATATCTCTTGTTGGTCCCTACCTCCTATATAATATTCTTCATAACATCCAAATTGATAGAGACCATGGTACTGAGTAGCCTCATTATAGGTAGCCTCCCAAAGACTCTCATCCTCTTTTGCTACTCCCATCACATATGGTTGTAAATAGTCCCTATCTTCTTTTCTTCGCTCAGCTGTTTGAAGAATTGGGATAAGACATTCTCTAGGTAAATTGACTTCCTCTCGCTAGTACTCCATAAGTAGAAGATATCTAGGTTACCAAAGAATCAGAAGCTATCACCCTGCCCATCAATTGTATGACCCAGAATCCTGCGAATGAATCTAAGTGCAGGGTGTCAAAGGATGAACTCTTTGGATTTGCTCAGGTCGTACGCATCCTCCTTGTTGATGGTGCACCATATGTCTCGGGCACACGTCCCGTAAGAAAAGTCTATCTGAATGGCTATACACTCTTGTGTCCTGGTCATAAAGACCCATCATTATGAAAAAAAATCCATACACCTCATCTTGATTATCTCTTCAAGCATCCTGAACTAGATCGTACTCATTTAGTACCAATCACAACAACCCTTTTCCATAAATAATAAGGAGAGCAACTCGAGCATAAGGTCCCAGTATGAGGGCTCCACAATCTCGAAGAAACTATACTACACTCCAACACTAATCAAGTCTCGAACCTGTTGGGCTAAGTTGACCTACTCTAGCTCCTACCAATTGATGCATATGCCGATCCCAAACCTCTTATCCTTGAGCCTCTAATATTGCTCTGTGGGCTCTAACAATGAAATGCAATAAGTTGTGTTACTCTAGTAGATATGTAGCATTTTCTTATGCTTTTGGTTAACAAGTTCCACTCAAGTCTTTAGATGAACCTTCTCCTCCTTACCTTTTCCTAGGTACCTTCTTCCCACTCCATTTTTGCATAGCTTTTTTTCTTTCTATCATTGAACCTAAAACTAAATTAAGTGTTAGAAAATAATAGATACCAATAAAAACAAAAACTTTTCCCAACACTTGGTTTGTATGCTCATTATATTATGTAATTGTGAAGAGATACAATTAAAATAAAAGTTAAAATCAAACTAAACTAAAACGAATATAAAATTAAATAAATAAAAAATTAATAACAAAATTAAGACATACAATTAACCCAACAAAATTAATTTAAGTGTGCAATTACTAATCCAAATCCCAAAATTGAAAATTCAATTATATAATCTAACAATTAAATAAATACTAAAAAATTTACACCTATTTTATGAAAAATGCAAAATTGAACTGAAATTAAACTAGGAAACAATATTAATTACTAGGAAAACAACAAATTAATCCTAATTTAACCAAAATCATGACAATTCATTATATGGTGAGCAAAATTGCAGACCCCAATTTAAACCCCATCCAATTCTCATGCAATTTATCAAATTAAGCTAACAATGCTTATGGACAAGGGTGAAATTCATCTTCTAATTGAAAATAAGCACAAAATTAGGTTATATCACACTAACATGAAGCTATTTCGTCACCTTAACTTTTTGGGGATGAAAATCCCTAAAATTGACAAAATATCCAAAATTCTGAGTATATCATGTAAAATATGTCTAATAACTTGGGTGTAGAAAATTAAGCAAAAACATTAGGATAGGTTGTAAAAAGAAGAAAAAAGCAAGAAAAATAAAAAAGGTTGGGTTTTTAAGGGTTGACACAACCTAACAATATTGGTCATATGACCATATAACTCACAAATGCATGAAAGTGACACAAATGTGTGAAATATGACAGACTTATATGATCATTTAATAGACTGCATAAGTCATACATAGGTGTTTGAAATATTATAGACTTACATAGTTGGTTACATAATCGTGTAATTGATCGTATATGTCATACACGGACATGTCCCCTAACCGTGTATGTCATACATTGGTGGTCTCTATGAATGTGTGTATATGTTGAAATGAAACTTGTGTATACATGGTCATATACATGGGTATGTACTATTAGAGTTAAGTAAATATAGCGCCCTAGAAAGTAAGTGTATTTACATGTAACTTAATCTTCTTCCTGTTATAGTTTTTTAATGAAAATATTTATTATTAATAAAACAAAAGAGTATGGTTTTATTTGTATAAGCATAATATAACTAGTCATAAAGAACCAAGATTCTTTTGTTAATAATATGCATATACATGAAGATGTATGGAAAACATGTGTATTATTATAATCTAAATTAATTGATTCACAGTTGAATAATCAAGTTGGTTGTTTGATTATGGTTTAAACTGTAGTGTTGCGATTTATCTCCATGTAAGTAAAGGAGTTTACTTTAAGGGAATGATGAGTTTCATA
>JAOQMP010000007.1:11863562-11879275 GCA_027563575.1 Erythroxylum pedicellare
ACTTATACTCAACCTGATAATACCAAAGAAGCTGTAATCCAAATGAGAAACCTTAACTAACTAATTCTCAATCCCAGGAGAGCAAACCAAAGAGATATTGAAGGGAAATCTACTCGTGAACTACCTTAACCCAAAATCAGCTAAATTTCCACAAAGAAAGCTGCCTCGAGATGGCAGTGTTGCGTCACCGAATGTAGGCATGGCAAGACATGGCCTATCTGAAGAGAACCTCACTTGCTGTAAACCTAGAAAGTTATGAGAAATCAACCTGCAAAAGTTAGTTAAGATCCAAACTAAATAATTACCTCTTCTCTGTGTATAGGCTGAGAAGTTCCCTAACTTAAGAGATTACTCTGAGATACACTCTCTCCACAGCCTTGGCTTCATTCTTGAAAGTTCTAGCATTACGTTCAGTCCAGATATGGTAAATAGTGGTGGAAAGCACAGGAGAGTAGTGGATTATGGATGAGAACCTGGTACAGGAAACAATTCTATACCAGGAGAGGATAGCTGAAAGGTTAGGCTGGTTAAGGGTGGGCAGGTTAAAATTAGTGAGGCACTTGTCCCAATTTGTTTTAGAGAATGTGCAGTCAAAGAATAAGTGGTCTATGGATTCATTAGCTGAGAGGCACAGAGAACAGTGGTTAGGTGTATAAAGGTAGGAAAGTTTGTCCTTGTTTGCAACTTTTGTTGGAAGGCAAGCCATAAGGTAAAGGAGCACCTAGGTTTATTGTATTTGGACCATAACAGCTTGTGCCAAGGAACATCTGATAAGGGGGGACGTAATAATTGATAAGCTGAAACATTGGTATATCATTCGGTGGGGCTAACTAACCATTCCAGGCAGTCTGGTAAGGAGCTATTAGGGAAATACCCTGGTGGATCAAGATGCCTGATGAGGTCTATGGAAACCTCACACAAACTCCAATTGTCATTGATTATAACGTCATAAACTTGTGTTGTGAGCGGAAGCTCCGAACCATTAATCACTCTCGGTGTAGACAAGGTCCTCAGAATACCTCACGGGTGCCAAGGGTCCTGCCAGAAAAGAGTAGATACACCATTTCCAATCCTAAATCTTAATTGATGACACAGCTTATCCCTAACTGTTAAGATCTTTCTCCAACTCCAAGAACTATTATAAGTGGGTTGAGCACTCCAAAAATTTTTCCTGCGCAAAATGATTGCATTGACCCACTTTATCCATAAAGCTTCCTTATCTTCAAACAAATTCCAAATCCGTTTTCCTAACAGAACATGATTCCATGTAGTCAAATGTTTAACACCTAAGCCCCCCTCCCTTTTAGGTTGGCAAATATCACTCCACTTAACCTTAGCCTGAATATTAGAAACTGCCTTACCTGCCCATAAAAAATTCCTAAGCTTAGCCTCTATGTCCTTTAGGATGGAAGAGGGAAGAATAAAATATGAGGACCAGTAGACATGGAAAGATGAGAGAATAGAAATAACCAATTAAAATCTTCCTGCATATGAAAGGCTTTTATGGGTCCATCGATTGATTCTATTATCAATTTTGTCTATAATAGAAGCACAATCCCTCCTAGAAAGACGACCTGTAATGAGAGGGACCCCTAGATACCAAATAGGGAGAGATCCTTGCTGAAGACTAGACACGAGTTTCATCCTATGGCACAGATAACTAACATTTGGGGATAAGAAAACTAACTTTTAGATGTATTCATCTCCATGCCAGAGAACATAGAGAATGTACACAAGGAATCAAGCAAAATCTGAGCTGAAAATAAGTCCGCATGACAGAATATTAAGAGATCATCTGTAAAAAGAAGATGATTAATCTTAAGACCTTGACATCTCCAATGGTATTTGAACTGAGGAGAATTTTCTGTACTGACTCTCAAAGTCCTAAAGAAAACTTTCATACAAATAATGAAGAGGAAAGGCGATAACGGATCACCCCGTCTTAATCCAGATTTACCTTTGAAAAATTGAGTAGGTGACCCATTAACCAAAATGGAATAAGAAGGGGTGATGATACATTCTTTGACCCACTCAATGAACTTCATCGGTAGGCTTACTGCTTCGAGAGTGTTGAGAAGAAAATCCTAATGAATAGAGTCATAGGCCTTTTGGAGATCCATTTTGAAAGCACACCTTTTGTGAGAATTGGAAATATGATAGTTTTTAAAGATCTCTTGTGCTAAAAGTATGTTATCCCCTATTCGGTGATTCTTGATAAAGGCACTTTGATTAGGGCTAACTATGAGAGGGAGAATTTGGCTAAGTCTATTTGCTAAAATTTTAGCAATTACCTTATAGATCATGTTGCAACAAGAGATGGGCCTAAAGTTTTGGACAGTGGAGGGGTTAGCAGTTTTGGGAATAAGGGATATGAATGTGGAGTTGAGCTCTTTAAGGAGTTTGACATAGAGAATTTTTTTTTGAATAGCTTCAATAACTTTTTCCCTGATAATAGGCCAGGCCTGTTTATAAAAGTACCCATTAAAGCCGTTAGGACCAGGTGCCTTATTGGGATTAATAGAGTGAAAAGCTTCTCGAATTTCTTGAGGCAAAACTTCAACAATAACAGCATTAGAAGGAATATCCCATAGAGGATTGGGAAAAAGATGAGCTACAAACTCCTTAGAGGGGTGAAGATTTTTAACAACCCCAATAGAGCCTTTGAAGTAATTTAGAAATTGAACCTGAACATCAGGAAGCCCCACAACCCTACTTCCATTTCCCACATCAAGAGAATATATGGAATTTCTGTTTCTGTTGGCAAGGAGAGAATTATGAAAGAATTTAGTATTCCGGTCTCCTTCTCTAAGCCATTTGATCCTAGAGAACTGTCTATAAGATGATTCCTGATCCTAGAGAGATTTATAAAGCTCTCTAATGGCCTTGGTCTCCCTAGCTAGCAGAAGGGTAGATCTAGGTGATAACTTCAGTTGGTCCTGAATGTGGTTCAGATTGGCATGACAAGTCTCGACTCTAGCATTGATATCCTCAATCTGACCAGAGTTCATAAGTTTGAGAGCTTGCTTAACTATCTTCAGTTTAGTCACTACCCTAAACAATGGAGTACCTAGAACAGGGGAGGTCTAAGCTTCCTCAACAGTCTGCAGGAAATTGGGTTGAGCAGCTAAGAAGTTGAAGAATCTAAAAGGAGAAGGATGCTTCTTCTGGGTGCCAATCGACTTCACCACTAAATGAGAATGATATGAAATATTAGGGTTATGGATAACACAATGAGAAGTTGGGAACCGAATGCTCCAAGCAGAGCTGATAAGAGTCCTATCCAGCTTTCGAGCTGTGAAGGAATCTCATAAATGTTTATTAGACTAAGTAAACGTAGTACCACTGGAGTTTAAGTCAAATAATCTGTTATCCCCTACAAACTGCCTAAAATCTCATTGACTACTCAAGATAGAGGCACTAGGAGGGTCAACTTCCTGAGGATAGAGAATCGCATTGAAGTCCCCTGCAGGCATCCACGGATATTGACCAACAAACGAGGAGATGTTGGAAAGATCAAACCAAAGAAGCTTCCTATGGTTAGGATTACTAGCTCCATAAACACAAGAAACTAGGAAGGTGTCTGTACAATGTCTAGGGTGTAATTCCACATGGACAAACTGATCAGAATAGCTAAGGATAGAACACAAAAGAATTTCTGGATTCCAAGCACTCATAATCCTAGCATTAGACGAGTGAGATAAGTTGCTAAAGCTTTCCCATCTAGGAAACAAGGAATTGCAGACTGTGTTCAAATAGACTGAAGACCTAATCCTAGATTAAACTAAACAAACAAAAGAAGTAGAGTA
Organism: Erythroxylum pedicellare; assembly: GCA_027563575.1. Lineage (NCBI taxonomy): Eukaryota > Viridiplantae > Streptophyta > Magnoliopsida > Malpighiales > Erythroxylaceae > Erythroxylum > Erythroxylum pedicellare. The sequence continues at coordinate 11,867,369 of JAOQMP010000007.1, forward strand.
TTTTTTAAGCCAAGCATGAATAGCATACTGTTTATTGGGGTGATTAAGACCCCTTACATTCTAAAGCACAAAAGCCATATCCAGCAACTAGCTAAGCCGTAACCTACTACTTTTGCTTTTTCCTAACTTTCCTAGTCTACCTAACTCAGGCAACCCCCTCTGCCCCACCCACAGTCCCTGGACTAGAAGGTCTCAATTCAGAAATGGGAGATGGAGGTATACCTGTTCGGTTTTCTGCCAGGCCAATAGACTCCCCGTTGTTGCCACTGAGTTCTTCTGGTGGATGGAGGGGTAGGTGACATGTTAAAGAATTCACTACTATACTAGCTTCCGTATCAGCTGTTACTTTCTTTTCCTCAATGATGTCCTGTTGGAGTGGGCCTACCACCTTGAATAATTCCATAGAGCTCACCAGAGTAGGGGCAATTTTTGGACTTTGCTTGGGACACTCGGCTGGATGCTCAGAGGTCAAATGTGGCCCCGGTTCCCTGTTTTTCTCTAACTCTTGGTGGAAACCAGTAGCAAAAGTTTTCCTTGTAGATGCCCAAACCTTCCTCCACTCTCTCGCATATGGTTTCCATTCGTACTCGATTGTGACTTCCTTAAAGAAAAGTTCCCCAGCCTCATCATACGTGGCCAATTGAAACGTTGATGGCCATTGCTTTGTCAGCTCTAGTTCCACGCACAATTGAGTATAGTTGATCCTAGTCATTCGTGTTGTTGAAGTATCCATTAGCAGAGAAAGCCCCACTGCACTGGCTATCCAGCCCAAGCCTTCGGTATTCCAGTATTCAGTTGAGATATTGTAAAATCGTGCCCACACTGAGGCCTTATGAATCTCTTCCAATTTTCCACCATTTAAGCTCCATTGTCATAGAAACAAAGGCTTACCTTGAATGTGCCACGGTCCTCTTTCAACCACAGATTTTATACCCTGCTCAGAATCAAATCGAAAAAGAAAGTTGTTAGAGATGGTAATCAATGTCTCTTGTAGCCCAAATTTTGCCCATGATCTTGCTAAGACTTGTTGCACCACTGGGTAAGCTGGCCTCTTCCCTAGAAAGAACCCTATCAGTTCGAAACTTTGAAGCCCCCCTCTACAAGAGCTCCGAGGGAGGAATAGCAAAGACTTGGTTCTCCTTAACTTCTAGAGGATAAAAAGTGAGCGCCGGTGCCTCAGAAGAAGCCCCACTACCTACCTCCACAACGGCCTTCTAGGATCTGATCGGTTTCAGGTGAGGGGGGGTTTGGAGTGGATTTGGGGGAACAACTTCAGTGGGGAAATGGGTACCTTTGGATGGTGAAGGAGAAGGGCCTGAAGGGGGGTTGATTTCTGGAGAGGACAAGGAGATGGGGATGGGACAGGTGTGTTAGGGTCAGTGTTTTGGTTAGGGATTAGGGTTCGAGTGGGGTGTTTCTGGTTAGGGAATTTGGGAACAATAGGTGGAGAAGGTAAAGGGGATAGGGGGAATGAGGGCGAACTGGAGAAGAAGAAGTCGAATCCATAGCTGGAGGAGTGATCACGCCTAAACCTCCACCGTTAGGAAAGCTCTCTCGCCAGAATCGCGCTCTCTCATCTTGTCAGGACACGCTTAAAATTTTCCTTTTTTCTTCCTTTTTCTTTACCATTTTGTTTTTATGAAAAAACTTATAAGCTTAAGTGTACTTTTATAAATCCCTCCCCCCACTTGAAATAAACATTATCCTTAATGTTTCCAAATATGCAAGATAATAATAAAAATAAAAATGGGAAAGAGATAAAAAGGAATTGAACTTTCTAGATACTCGATTCATAGGTTTCAAGTCAAGATGTGATCCATAGATGTGTGATCAAAGCGTTAAATGGAATAAAAAAGAGTTTTGACAAAAAGATAAGTAAAAATGAAGTGATAATATAAAAATGTATACACATGGTTAAGAACATTCACATAAACAAAGAAAAAATAAAATGAAAAAGGCAAGTCAAAGGTCCTAAGGAGGTGGAGGCATCTGGGGTGGCATATATAACATGATCACCTGTTTCTCCTCTAGATCTTTAAATAATATCATCTCCATGAGGCTCCTTATGGAGGACTTTGTCACTAGCAACCTCATGTTTCATCAAGAATAACGATCTCCTTTTTAGTTAGGGACATATTCTCGTCTGACTCTTTAAGATTAATATCCTCGAAATCTTCCTCTCTACTTAGTCCCTTAAGCTTATTAGGCTCCTCTCAATCTTCATTTTTTGTCGTTGGCTTATGCTCCATCTCTTACCCTGAAACTATCTCCCCTAGACGTACTAGTATATGTCAGATCTCCACTCTTAAATGCTATATGATCAGCACCATAATGTCATCTAGCCCATGCATTTATGCCTAATGTAAGTTAGAATAGCTAGATGAGTTGTTGGTGTAGATGGTGATCGAGATGGTGGTGGTGGAGTAAGAGCTCTATGTTGGATAATTGCAACGATGCTGCTGTGAAAACATATTCAAAAAGGATGTTGAGAATAAACGAAAGAATCAGGTTTTGGACTTGAAAAACTCTTTATACTTTATTAATCTTTCAAGCCTTTAAATAATGAAAGCTTACAAACATTCCTACTTAAAATCAACTACTATAATTGAAAAATAAAGCTAGCTGCAACAGATAAGAACAGTTGCAAATAATCTGCTAAAAAATAGAAATTAAAGTCCTATACTGGAACTAAATAAAAATCCTACTAGGACTGAAACTCTAGCCTACTGGAAACTAAATGCCAATGCTCAACACTCCTCCTTGGCATTCTGATAACGGACACCAATTGCATCCCTCAGATATGCAAACCTTTCCTTGGACAATACTTTAGTAAAGATGTCTGCTAACTTCACTTTAGATGAACAATGCATAATATCAATCTCATTAGATTGATACACTTCTCTAATAAAATGAAATTTGATCTTGATATGTTTAGTCCTACCATGAAACACAGGAATCTTAGAAATTGAAATTGCAGAAGTATTATCACACTAAATCTGTGTTGCTTCATTTTGTTCACATTTTAAACTAGTCATCATCTTCCTGAGCCAGAGAGCTTTATTTACAGCTGATGTAGTAGCAATGTGCTCTGCTTCAGCTGTGGATTGAGCCACAGTATCCTGCTTCTTTGAACTCCAACTAAAAGAACCTATACCCAAAGAAAACAGATAACTTGAAGTGCTCCTGGAATCATCCACACAACCTCCCCAGTCACTATCAGTGTAGCCATTCAGCTTTAAGGTCTCATCTGCTGACTTTGGAAAGAAAATCCCAAGGGTGCTTGTGCCTCTAACAAACCTCAGCACTCATTTGGCTGCTGTGAAGTGTGTCACCCTAGGAGAATGCATAAATTTGGAAAGTAATCTCACAACAAATAAAATGTCAAGTCTTGTAGCAGTAAGATACAAAAGACTGCACACCAAGCTCCTGTATATTCCATCATTTATCTTCTCAGATGCATACTTCTACTGGCACACAAAAATCCCATATCTTGTCTGATCCAATATCTTGTCTGCAACACTTCCATTCCAGGAAAGTATTTTGAAAGACCAAGATTAGTCATTTCGAAAACTTTTTCCATCTCACCCTTGAACTGCTGAATCAGTTCATTGCTACTGTATGTCACCAACATATCATCAAAATAAATTGAAACAGTTAATTGATCAATTCCAGTGACTTTCACATAAAGAGTAGCCTCATTTTTGCTTCTGTTGAAGCCAAACTGAGTGAGGTGACTATCTATCCTCTTATACCAAGCCTTCCTTTGGGGCTTGTTTCAAACCATACAAGGCCTTTTTCAACAAATAGACCTTGTCTTCCTTTCCTGCAAGTGCAAATCCATCTAGTTGCTCCATATAGATCTCTTTAACAAGCAAGCCATTCAAGAATGCAGACTTCACATCAAGTTGATGAATCTGCTAAGATTTGTGAACAACTAACGCAAATAATAGCTTGATTGTGTCGTACCTTACAATTAGAGCAAAAGTCTCCTGATAATCCACTTCGTATTACTGTGCATATCCTTTCATAATTAGCCTTGCCTTGTACTTGCAAACTGTGTCATCTGGGTTGAGTTTGGTCTTGAAAACCCATTTAACTCCAATTACTTTCCTGTTAGATGGTTTGTCAACAAGTTGCCAAGTGCCATTCTTATTGATCATGTCGATTTCAGCTTGCATTGCACTCCTTCAGGCTTCAGAATCCTTAGCTTTAGCATAATTAATAGGTTCACTGATAGCTAAGTTGCACCTATTATAAATGTTAGCAGGGGTTCTAGTACCTCTGACAGGAATGTCATCTACCAAATCTCCTGCTGCCAGCTGGTTTTGCTCTTTAGCAACATTAACAGGAAAGACATCAGATTGCTCACTTTTCTCTATCTTCCAATTCTAGGTTGCAGCTTCATCAACCCTCACTTCTCTGCTCAAAATAATCTTCTCAGTCTGAAGACCATAAACCCTGTAGCCTTTAATAGAAGAACCATAACGAACAAAGATTCCCGTTTGAGCCCTGTTGTCAAGCTTGCTCCTCCTTGTTACTGGCACTTGATAGAAACAAATGCTGCCAAAATCTTGAGGTAATTGACAGCTGGTTTGACTCCATTCCATGCTTCATATGGAGTTTTATTCTGCTGAGCTTTAATAGGTAATCTATTCAACAAATAGACAGAAGTACTAACTACTTTTGCCCAGAAAAAGTTTGGCATTTGTTTTTCAATCAACAAACACCTAGCCATCTTCATTACAATCTTGTTTTTCCTTTCACTAACTCCATTCTACTGAGGAGTATAAGGTGTTGTGAATTGATGCTCAACGCCTGCAGTGTTACAGAAGACTGCAAATTCTGTGGAAGCATACTCACCACCATTGTCTGACCTTATAGCCTTGATAGTTAAATTACATTGGTTTTCAACAAGTGCTTTAAATTGCTTAAAAATACCAAACACTTCATCCTTAGACTTGATAAAGTAAACCCAGTAGAATCTTGTAAAATCATCAATGAAAAGAAGAAAATACCTATTACCACTAAGAGAGGTAGTCTTCATAGGGCCACATACATTTGTACGGATTAGTTGAAGCTTTTGGCAAGCTCTCCATGCCCTGTCCTTTGGAAATGGTAGTTTCGCAAGTTTGCCTCGTTGACAAACTTCACACAGTTGAGCATCACTGATGAAATCAAGCAAATTTTCCACCAGATTCTTGGACTACAATTCTACAATGCTTTTCTTATTAAAATGTCCAAACCTTTTGTGCCATAGGTCTAGAATGTTCTGTGTAGCAGTAGAATATGCCTGTTTAGTCACTTTCTCCTAATCCACCTCAAAGCTCCTGTTATGCATTCTAACACAGAATAGCTCAACTCTAGAAAGATCATAAACAATGCACTTTCTGTCTTTAAAATGTAGTGAGTAGTTCTTTTCAAGCATTTGCCCAACATTAACCAAATTTCTACTGATATCAGGTAGGTATAGAACATCTAGGATAGTTTTTATACCTGAGTCTATTGAAACAGCTATTGAGCCTCTGCCTCTGCCTCTACCTCTAACCTCCAACCACTCTCCATTGCCAATTTTTACCTTGGATTTGTAGCTACTGTCTAAAATTTTCAACATGTCTGCATCATTGTAGAGATGGTAAATGCAACCCGAATCAATAAGCCATGCATAAGAGATATGGTTAGTTGCAAACACTTGCTCCTCCTGAACATCATCTGCATCTACAACTTGAGCTTGCTAAGAGTTGGAATCCTTGTTTCTAAATTTGCAGATCCTGGCAGCATGCCCTAATTGCTTGCACCTGCCACAGAGAGCATCAGGTCTCCTCCAGCAATACTTCTTACTGTGGTTGGTTTGTTTGCAATGCACACAAGGTGGAAATTTCTTCTGTGCTAAACCATTACTATTGCTACTGACTTTAGCCTTCTAATTAGCTTGCTTCTTTCCTTTTCCATGAAATTTCTGAGCATTAAAAGCAACCTCAGCATTCCTTTCTTGCCTCATAGTCCTCCTTTGCTCTTTTGCTTGAAGAGCACTTATCAACTCTCCCAGGGAAATATTGTTTAGGTCCTTAGACTCTTCTAGAGAGGAAATCTTTGATTCAAACCTCTCTGGAAGAGTTACTAGAACCTTTTCAACAATTCGTTTTTCAGAAAAATCTTCTCCAAACAATCTGATATTGTTGACAATCATTGAAATCCTATCAGCATACTTGCTGATGGTTTCATCTTCCTGCATGGTTAAAGCCTCAAATTTCCTTTTCAGATTCAAAATCTACATCTGGCGAGTCCCATCACTTCCTTGATATTCCTCCTTCAATCTGTCCCATGCCTCCTTAGCAGTTTGACATGCCATGATCCTATAAAAAATAGATTTAGAGATTGCATTTTGGATCACAGACTTGGCCTTAGATCTCTTTGCTTTCTCTTCAGAATGGTGTTTGATCTGTGCTAAGGTTGGGTTTGCATGTAAAATAGAAATAGGTTTGTCAAACTCTACAGTTTCCCATAGATCATAAGTTTCCAAAAAAGCTTGCATCTTTACTGACCAGACATGATAATTCTCACTAGAAAAAATAATCGGTGGGTTCAAAGAATGGTTGTTGGAAGCCATCAGTTTTGGGGTTTAACAGTTTTAGGGTTTAACAGTTTTGGTTTTTGATGGTTAAAAAAAAGGTTTGGTTTTTTCTGGAGTTAAAACGCCTTTGGTCCTTTTAAGATCAATTGTAGCTCTGATATCACTGTTGGATAATTGCAGCGATGCTGTTGTGAAAACAGATTCAAAAAGACTGTTGAGAATAAAAGAAAGAATCAGGTTTTGGACTTGAAAAACTCTCTATACTTTATTGATCTTTCAAGCCTTTAAATAATGAAAGCTTACAAATATTCCTATTTGAAATCAATTAATATAATCGAAAAAATAAAGCTAGCTGCGACAGATAAGAACAGTTGCAAATAATCTGCTAAAAGACAGGAATTAAAGTCCAATAATTGAACGAAATAAAAATCCTACTAGAACTGAAACTCTAGTCCACTGGAAATTGAATGCCAATGCTCAACACTCTACTGGGTCCTACAATTTGATCCTCTTGAGTTGACATTTCCTCATCTACTTACGAAGATGCATTTACTATCATGAAGATTAACCTTAACTATTTGTAATCAACTTGATCATTTGTATCATTTTAAGGATCTCTATGGTTATAAGCATAGGAGTGGCTGCCACTGTAAGGTCTGTATCATCAATAGGAATTCTGAGCCTATGCGATAGTCGTGCAATTACTAAACCTTTACCAACGATCTTGGATTTGTATTTGTTAAACAACATCTAACCAATTTTCTATAAATGACGTTCAAGTGTGTGTTCTCTACCTCTGATATATGCAATATAATTAGGAATAGATCCCTCTTAGTCATAATTCTAGTGCTCCCCCTCCTTCCATACGTCAAATAGACTAGGAGATTATGCATAAATTGCATTTAGTGGAATTTGAACCTATTCTTCTGCTCTTAGTTATGTTCTCATCCATATATTTAGGATTTCATAGGTAACTTGCCAACGATCTGAAACCTTTTGTTGTCTAATACTCCAATGTTATATTATATATGTTTATCCAGAATGGGATGCTACTAAATTTTATATTTTCCAATCTAAAACCAGGTTGCCATACTTGGAGAAACAAAGATAATTGAGAAACATAATAGGGCCCTTACTCAACTATCTTAAGAGTAGCAGATTTCAAGGAGAAGGAGAATAAAAGAAGAATATCCTCTAATAGAAGATCTTAAATGAGTCTTCTACCCTTCTATTGATTATGCACCCATCTCTGGATCAAGGGGAAAGCTGTCCCGCAATCTATAAAGAAACCTATTGGAGTGGCTTCCCACCTACCAGCTCCTTCCTTTAAAATATCAATTTCTGGCACTACCACAAGCCTTCCTTCCAGTTTCCTAGGAGGACAATAATTCAAGGTAAGCTTGGGATGGCCACCAACCACTTGTTTCCAACTTTTCTGGTGTGAAATAGAAGAAAGGGTTCTCCTGCACACATATTACCATAGCTACTAAGTAGATTTTGGCAGATTCGGATGATCTATAAGCCATTAAATAGCATCTACAATGTTTTTCCAAACAAATTCCAGTGACATAATCGTTTGACTACATTCTATATAGCAGAAGAATAGGTGTAGTCAAAAAGCAAGTGATCCTTGGTCTCATATACTTCCATATACAGCAAGCACGTTCTCTTTAAATTCCAATAAGTCTATCCATGGTAGTTAATCAGTTTTTAATAGCTAGCCAAAAGAAGAAAGTTATCTTAGGCATTATAGACCTACACCAAACAATCTTGTGCCAACTTACCATAGGTCCCTTTTCTTTAAGCATATCTTTACAAACCTTATTAGAAATCTGAATAACAGGTTTATCATACCAAAGGAAACAATCTTTTAAAGAAGATTTAGGGGCATAAACAAGAACTAAATGCCTTGTCTCATTTGGAAAGTCCCTTCAAGTTTTGTCGAATGTTAAAAAACAAATTATAGCATGTTCAGGGCAGAGTCCACAAGATTTCAATTGATTTTCTTTATTTAGTAGTAAAGAGTCCACAAGATTTCCAATAAGAAGAGACTGAGTGGTAACTAACTTTTCCTTAGCTCTTACAATAACTTCATTGTTATTGGAACCCCTTTATGATTTAAGTTCTTAAGTTTTCTTTTCATGGCCTTTAACTTTTGAAAACAAATATATTGCTTTGTAGCAGAGGTGAGAAACTTAACTATTTCGTAAAATCCACTGTTTTGCACTAAAAAGTTATTAAAACTAAAGGGAAAGTGTCTAATAAACTTTTAGAACAAATCTCCAATCTTAATTGGTGCATGATTTGAAAATAAGAGGTTCATTAAGTTGGTTGCTTTTAGGGAATCGAGTTAGCAAATCAAGGTTAACCAAGCCATATCCAACTTTTTCTTGATGAACCAATTAGCAGTTTGCTTGTTGCTCCATGTAAAAGTGTAGCATTCATACTTCAAATCAGTAATCCCCAGTGATCTACACAGTGTTTAAAATCTTTAGAATAATTCTTTAGATTGCAATTGCCCTCAACTTCTGATCTGAAGAAGATACAGTTAAAGTCACCACATACCATTACATCTTCCACACATACCTTTTAAGCGGCTCCATAAATTATTTCTTTGAAAAGCAAGATTGCAACCATACATAAAAGAAGAAAAATTGTGACATTTCTTGGGGAAAAAAATCTCAAAATAACATGCTCATTGGATCCCAATTCCTCAAACTTAACAAAATCAGTATTATAGCAAATAACGATTCTTCCATAGTTATAAAAAGAGTGATTTGAGAGAAATTTCCAATAAGGCCCCATTCTTTCCAATTTATTCAATTTTTCTAGCTTTATCTTTGATTCTAACAAACCTAAGATCAAAGGCTTTTCATTTATGATAAAATCCCACAAAGCACTAAGCTTGTTTGGACAATTTAGGACTCCTACATTAGTTATACTATTTGAGTTTACCTTTGATGCCTTTATTTCTACTGCTCCTATGAGTTTTTCTCCTCGTAGAACTTCGAAATAGCTCATCATTGCTTATATCACCCTTAGGAATGGTGACTTGAATGTAAGCTATAGCAGTGATTTTGATGCTCTTCACATTTTGCTTCAAACTTCCTTTTAGAGTTACACCATTACTTACAGGAACTTCCTCCACATTGTTTTATGAAGGAATAACATTCTCATCAGTAACATGTTTAGGAGCACCTTCCACTAGAATAGAAGAGGTAGGATCTACATTTGTATCTCCAAAAACTTAGCAGAGTTAGGAACATTATCCTCAAATCCTTCCAATCCGTAAGCTCATTGTAATCTCCCTTAGTAAACTTCTTACTTGTAGGTCTCCAAATCTCCTCAGAGCTTTGAGAGGGGGCTTTCATTGGTAGGAAATCGTGACACTGTCTTCAAAGAGATTGCTTTCTATTCCCAACTTCATTGTCGATGTCACATTCAGCAAATCCTTTGAGAGATCAACACTCACACAAATACGAGCATAGCCAATTCTTGTTTTTTTTGCATTATTTTCATCCATATATAGGGGCTTTTTGATAAAGCTTGTCAATGAGCTTAGTCCCTGAGTAGTTGCATACTCTAGAGGGACATTATGAAAATTGATCTATCGAGGAATGCTTTGAATCTTAACATTATACAGGTTAATTCTAAGCTGCCAGGACTAAAGGAACAAAGGATGATGAGAAACATGCCAGGGGGCCTCTTCAACAATTTTGAGTGCCTTTGTTTGTGAAGAAAAGGAGAAGAGAATGAGGTTGTCCTAAAAAAAGGAGCACTTCAACAAGTCCCATAATTTTCCACTGATTTTGCACCCTCTTTGGACAATAGGAAAAAGTGGCCTATGGTCCATAAAGTAACCAACCAAATTGGATTCCCAACTACGCACTCCTGCCTTAAGGATCTCAACATCTAGTGTTACAATAGCTCTCCCCTCTTGCTCCTTAAGGGGGATAGAATTGGAGTGTAAGATCAGGTTCCTAGCATTCCTAAGCTAGCCTGGAGTGTTTTTAGTAAAAGCAATAGCCTTTGGACCACCTTGGGATGAGGAGGAGGGTAAGATGTTTGGCGGTGAGCAGCTGAGTGAGCATAGCGGTTTAGGAAGGGGGCAATGGGGGAGTTCGCAATATGGTACAGACTGCATGACATCAGGGGAGACAGGGAAGGAAAGAAAATAGCTCTTATGATGCAAAGGTAAAATACCGTTGCCCAAAATGGTAAAAAAGGAACTAGGAAAATAGAAATTAAAGGAGAATCACCAATCTACCCTTCTAAGGAAACTAAGCAGCAGAAAAAAAAGGAGCACACAAGGTAGCAAGAGAGGCACGGTAGAAGGAAAGCAAAGCAAAGAGAGAGAACCAGAACAAACATATGAAGAAGAAGGAAGCTCACTACTTGAGAAGCTGAAGAAAATGCAGGAGAAAGCCCACCACATAGGAAGGAGGAAAGAGACAGAGCCATTCATATCCAAAACTTCATCTTTAACGAGAATTCGTAAAACATTTTGGAACATTTTTGAGTTGAATATATGCTACGTATTTACGTAACTTCTCTATAGAGGCAGACAAGAGAATTGTCCCAATGTAAGTTGAACGGGGACTTAAGGAATATGGAAGATATAGGCTAATGGCTCAGTACATGAGGACCATAATTCAAAGAGGGCACAATAGAATATTTTCCTAGTTGGAAGAGTACACAGTGGCTAAGGAGATGCAGTCCCTAAAGCATTATAAAGGGAAGCAGTAGGAAAACCGCAAGTTCCAGTTTCTGCAAGTTCACATAGCCAATGTGCGAACTTTGGTTTGGTATCTTCACAGTTAGTGGGCCTTGTAGGATTAAGGTTGTTAGGCGTTGTAGAGGTAGGGAAAATGGGCTGAGGAGAAAAAAGAGGTTGATATGTGGGCTGATTTGGGTATTTGGCTTGAGGTGGAGTAGATGTGTTTTGGTATGGAAATAGGTGTTCATGAAATGTGACATCTCTTGAGATAATGATTTTTTAAGAATCCAACTCAAATAATTTGTATCCCTTTTGGCTAGACATGTAGCCAATGAAGATACATTTTGATGCATGTGGTTCAAGTTTGTCTTTGAAAGGTTTGGTGTTTGTTGAAAAACAAAGGCATCCAAATGTGCGTAAATGATCATAAGTTGGTTTTTTTGAGTAGAGTTTCTCAAATGGAGTCTTCTATGCGAGTATTTTGGTAGGGAAGTGATTGATTAAAAAAGTGGTCGTTAGGAGAGCTTCCCCCAAAATATCATAGGTAGTTTGGCTTGGAAAATGAGTGCTCGGGTAATTTGTAAAAGATGTTTGTGCTTGCGTTCCACAACACCATAGA
>JAOQMP010000007.1:11886279-11897180 GCA_027563575.1 Erythroxylum pedicellare
GATATTGGGTTATCATAACATATTGTTAGACGTCAATCATAATTTATGATTATAAATTATTTAATTGCAGAATTAAAGATAAATCAAAAGAAATTTTAATTTATCTAATTCTAATTATGAATTAGAATTATAATTTATAATCATTACCAATTATTAGGAACCTAATGAGTCACACATCAAAGAATAATTTGTGAAAGAAAAATCAATTTAATTAATTTGGACTTAATTATAAAATTTTTCTTTGAAAGAAAAATCAATTTAATTAAGTTGGACTTAATTATAAAATTTGAGAAACTTTGGGAATCAAATATAAGATATTTAATTTTATTAAAATTAAGTTAAATAGAATTAGAATTAGATTTTAATTTTAATTATAATTAAAGAGAATTAATTTTAATAAAACATCTCATTTTTTTTATTAAAAAGGAAGAGCTTTTTAAACGCTATAAGAGCAGTCAGAATTACCCATTGTTGTATTTCATGACAAAGCTAGAGTGAAAGAGATGCTAGACTTTCTAGATGCGGGAACTTGAGGCGACCTGATTAATAGAGGGAGACACTAGACTTTCTAGATGCGGGAACTTGAGGCGCCCTGATTAATAGAGGGAGATGACTTTCTAGATGCGGTAACTTGAGGCGCCCTGATTAATAGAGGGACATGCTGAGGAAGGTGGATTTGTTAATGGTGTACGTGGAATCATATTGTTTGATGAGTGGTTTGATGTGTTTGAAATTCTTGATCTAATCTACGAAAAGCTGACTCTCGAGTTCATATATAAATTAGAGGTAAACGACACAAAAATGTCATAAAAGGGTACATCTAATCCTTTAAGTTCAAATTGAGAGGCGTGGACTATAACCTCAACTTCAACCAATTTATGGTCCACATTAGATTTTACACAAAGGATCGTGCAGAGACTTCAACATTTAGTGGGGTCTCCTTATATTAGGAACGTCCAGATACAGATTCACGGAGCTACTATGCACTCCTGTCACCCCACAAAATCCAAGGTGTCACGATTCAAATTCCTTGTGGTGATACGCGTACAAGCTTCTGGTGCATTCTTTGTATGCAAGGAGGGAGAGCACCAAAGTGGTAAGCAAGAGGGACCTCTTCCTAACATATTGCATGTTCTAGAAGAAAAGGACACACTTCGATATCTCTTTCATTAGTTGGTACGCAGGTACCTTAATTAGGCCAATTTTGGGACCATCAGTTAGGCTTAGTCATCATAAGACTGATCCGACGGTTGGGACTATTAGTGGATGATATGGAACTGAAAATGGCAACTATTGCCACGCCTATTAGGAGGAGATATTATAGGCGATGCAAATGATAGAGCATAGAACAAACAACAGAGAACAGTTCGTGCTTGTTGGTTGACCACTACGAGCTGTAAAGGATGCACTAACCTAAGAGACCCAGACTCCAAGTCTAGAGTGAGCACCGACCCCCTCTCCACCACCACCATCACCAAGATTTACGCCAGTAGCCTAGTCAGCCATGTTGACTTATATAGAGCATTACATACGTTGGCTGGGAAATACCATGGTGACGATCACACAACACTTAATACCTCCACTACTGCAACTCGAGGAGTTAGCTGCATGTGAGGAGATGAAGCACCAGTTTATTGAGTCCATGGATGATAGAGGAGTGCTAGATGAGGGCTAAGAGCTTGACAAGCTAGTACCAAAGTATGCGGACTATAAAAAGTCAGAGGAGATTATTGCACCACTAGAGGAAGAGCCTACTTTTCTCGATTTTGTAGTGATTTTAATGCCACGATGACCTATAGATGATATCTTTAATTTGATGACCTATAGGACCACCGGATGTTAATTCCCTATATGCTACAACGGAAATCTTCACCTCCTCTGCAGGATTGATTATCTATCTTCTATACTTTTATATCTATATATATATTTTTTGATATATCATTTTCCTTTTCACTTATATTTTTCCCAAGCTTTCTATATTCCAATCAACAGTTTAATGACAAATTAACGGAATGAAATCTCTTTTAGACAGAGACCATGTGACTCAACTTAGAGAAGTTCAAGTCCTCAACTATATTTTCTCTCCCCTTTCTTTATTTGTATCATTCTTGTATGTTTGAATCGTTGATTATCATGTTTATTTTAAATGTGGTGGAGGGAGTAATACGATATGACTACTCAAGCTTATAAATTTTGTCATGAATTTCTCAATAAGAAGTAATTCTTGAAATTTTATTTTTCTTTGAAAAACATAATATTGGAGACAATCCATTATGAATTTGATTTTTTGGTGATTTGGAATGTCTATGTAACTAATTATAAGTATTACTGAATAAGTAAGTTCAATTCATTTGATGAATTTAGATAATGAATACTCGATGAGCATTATGATATTTTTTATATAAAATGCACATGCATTAAGTAATTGTAATTTTTTAATTATTTTTATATCCCACATAAATAAGTGAATAAATGAGCATGAATAGTTTCACTCTAGTGGGTTCTTACTAATAAAAAGGTTGAAGTTAAAGACTGGTGTTAGTAGTCATTTGAGATAATGACCTAGTTGAGTATTCAGAGAAATTCATGACAAGTTGTTTACTGTCTTGTAAAAAGGCTCGATAACTTTTCAACCAAGCTTTTAATGCTCTTACTTTGTTTAACTTCATATATTATGAATAAGGGGTGTGGATATGTTTGAAAGTTAAAGTTTGTTCATTTTGTGTATGGAATTAAATTTTGTGATTCGTGTGAATTGATGCAAATTGTTAGTTATATGGCATTTTGATGACTGATTGACCTTATTTCATGAGAAAGTCAATATTGTAGTAAGTACATGGCATCAATGTAGCTAGTACTGACAAGTATAGGTCGATCACATGAGAACAACGAGTACTAGTAGTTACCTTTTTCTTATTATCTAGCCTACAAATTGATTCTGGATTTTAATAAACAAAATAAAAATTAAAACAAGTAAAATAAATGGGCAGTAATATTGAATAGAAAATTAAGGAAGCACTAAGAAAATTATCGATATAAAAAAATTAGTATTTAAGTTTCGAGTCCCCCTAAAACCTTAACAGATTTATTTGTTATTATGCAATTATTTTTTGATATATTGGACCATGGAGACTCGTATGGTATGCTAATATCTGATCTTAAGTTTGTTAACAACTAATCCTAAGGTCTCTAACTGAATTACTCAAGTTAAAGTTTATAGGATTGTGTTAGCTATTTATAAGTCCCTCTGTTAGCTTTAACTCTAATTTGGAAGATTTATATCATCTTATAAGGAAGATTTATGTCATCCTATCTCTAGGGTTTCAATCAACTCCTTTTAATTACGATAGATCTATTTAAACTTAGGATTTCTCAATCTTGACATATGAAATCAAATTATAATCTAATATTCCTGGGTTTATTAGAACATAAATAAAACACATTATTGGATTGCAACAAATCGATCAACCAATTGCATTAATAAAAGAGTCAACACATGTTAAGGTAAAAAAATAAGGTTAATCTAACCTAAATACTAATGAAATATTTAGGTACATATTGGCAAATATGAAATCAAACATACATAAATAGAAATACGAATTGAAAACAACGGAATCATAATTCTAAATCTGCTTAATTGTCTTCTATCTTGTATTCTAGCGACGTAAAGGTATGATCTTGTATTCCAATGGATCTGTAGATAAAATCTCCACATTTCCCACTACTCTAGCTCACGATCATGTCTGGAGTTGCCTCTAAGAAGTTCACATCAACTCCTTTTGTCTCCTCCCCCTCAAGTCTATGTTCACACCATTATATATAGAATTCTAAGGTTTTGGCTGATGCACTGTCTTGTGCATAACTAAGCATAAGATCGTGCATAACCAAAATCCTATGAATATCGTGAAATGCATGGTCATGCATCCCTTCTGAGTGTCAAATCTTCATTTACAATGTGCTTTTCTATAAATTCTTCTCCTTTAATTACATAAAGGCAATTATACTTTGTATATACACTTGAAATGAATTAGGTACCAAATATATATAGAAGTATGAAATATCAAGCGAAAATACATCAAATATGGGGTTAAAATATGGTCAAATATAATTTTACCAAATATTCCCATACTTAAGCTTTTGTTTGTCATTAAGCAAATCATAATCAAAATTATAAATTTTACAAAATCAATCCTTCATCAATCTTAATTTGTCCATTCATACTATACATTATCATATCCTATTGAGTCAAATTAGAATACAATTAGAGTCAATTTATCTTAAAATTAACTTTTCTAGGCAATATTAATAGTAATCACATCTTAATCTCATTGAAGTCAAAAGCATTAATCTTTACACCCCCACTAAGATGTCACTCAATGCACTCATATGTTTAGGGTAAAGAGTATCAAAACTCTCAATTAATACATAGTAAAATTTTTACCATAGGCTTTCAATAAAATCACATCTCCACCACTTGTGTATAAACTAGAAACAAAACTCCAAAGGTCTTTATACAGGATATAATGAGGCTTAGGTATAATATGATTGGGATAATAACAAAAGTTAATTAAAGGAAATTTACCACACAATATATTTCAAGACTTGTTAACAAATATAAATAGGTCCTTTCAATGTAACTTTATTAGTACCATAATCTTATTCATGATTTTGCTTCTTTTTTTTCCTTTCTTCTCTCTCTCATTTTGAATCAAACCAAACATTCAGTACCATAATTCAAGAAATATTGGACCTTTCACAAATTTCAAGTCTCAACAAATAAATAATGTAAATAACCTTAAATGTTCAAGACAATAAAAAGGTCTTCATAGAAAAAAAAGATAAAGTTTAATAGGTTTGGGTTTAATTAATGAAAAAGGCTAAGGCTTAACCTGGTTATTCCTAATGGTCAATTTAAGGGTGTGGTAATTTTCAAAGAAAAAAGGCCTAAACAAGTTGTTGAATTTAAGTGCCTTCATCATGTCAATGTTTCTAATTTAACAATTACGGTCTCAATATGTATAATGAAAGCAAGTTCTAAAATTATCCTACTATACATGATATCACACATGAAAGAATAACAAGAGGTTTAAAAATTTTGAAATTTGCTATTTAGGTTCAAAAGCTCATGAAAAAGATGGGTATATATGTGTGCAATAGACAAATTTCATTCAAATTGAATATTTTAAGCAAATTCTTGAGACAAACAATCTGATTAAACCTTTTTTCACAACAAAATGCCTAATTATCAAGAGTTAATGGAATGGAGTTACTAGGGAACTCAAGGGTTACTAAGAACTTGATGCTAAACAGGGTCAGTGATCAATCAGCAGCTAACCAATCAGTATGTGATGACTTCTTATACGCAAAAGTGTACAGGCTACGTAGGAATTTGAGGGATCTTGGAGTTCCAAATTTACCTCCTTTAGGGCTCTTGGGGTGGGGTCTTAGAGACTTAGGATTAGTTCGGAAAAAGTTGGGATACCTAATGTATATAAAAAAATATCATCTCTAAATGATAGAATCCGATAAGCAGATTCCCATATGATTATGCTTTTAGAATCAGTATATCAAACTTACTAATACCAATGCAAATATAGAAGCATCTATCATGAGGTGCAATCACAAATCCTAGAAGAAAGATTCCATAATGCATACTCACATATGTTCTTAAAGCCAATATGTAAAACTACTCACTAATATTGACGCACGTACAAAACTACATATTATGAGTGTATAATCAGATCATTAATTAATGTCCTAAAAAATTCCATTCTTGTCTTTTCTTTTTAATTTCATTGCTTAACTGTGTCTCATCTAGCTAGTTGAGCATGTCTTGTTCTCTTTTCAAAACCCGACAGAGAAATGCATAAAGATGAAGGATAAGATGACTAAGGATTTTGTTTTTAGGTTAAAAGCTAGCTTTTCATTCCACAAACTTGCAATTGCACGTAAACCTAAATGGGAGCATGGAAAATGTCTTAAGAATCCTATAGCCTATTAAAAAAATCAAAATTTAACCAATCAAAATGAAATATTAACCTTATAACCAAGAATCATAAATCATACCATTAATGAATTAATCGAAATGTAGAACAAAAATATAACATCACATAATAGAAAACACCACATAGATCGCTTCAAAACAACAAAAAAACATAAATTGTATTCAATAAAAAATAAAACACATTTTACCTCATTCGAAAACTACGTGATCCACTTTAAATGCCAAAATTTCTAATTTTTAATAGTGGTTAATCAATCATTTTCAGGAAGAAATATTTGAAATAATGATTTAATCCCCAATCTAATTCATCATCATTTTAGAATAAACTAATTTTTATTATGTATAGCAACTGTATTTTGAGGGAATATGCCAAGACTTTCTTCTTATCATTTTGTATATTCCAAGCGTTTCTTTATGAGAAATGAAGTTTATTCCATACTTTGTGGATACATCTACACTGGATATGCATATTGAAAGAAATGAAGAATAATTATTGTAATAGGTAACACGAGTTTTAATTATGTATCCCAGATCGAACGTGAAAGAGAAAAAATGAAGAAATGCAAAAAATACATTATTTCAGTTTCATGACTTCAAACGAACTTTCTAAAGTCAAAATAAGTGCAAATCTACTGAGACCTTTATGAGAGTCGATCCTTGAGTTGTTGTTAAGGCCTTTCTGTAGTTTTTTTAACACGTGAACCTCTAAATGGGTCAGAATATTCGTATGTTTATGATTTGCTTAAGCAGTTACAGAAGATCTTAACCTTCTATATATAGCATCCATATCAGGCCTCCCATCATAGGCTTAATAAGGGTCCGGTCTACACTAACTAGGGTCTATTTTCCTTAGTAGGCTTCAGCCCACTAACCTAAATCCTTTATTGGGTTACTTTATTATCTTTATTTGGATCAAAGTTAATTAGCTTAACTGATAATTTATTGAAACCAATCAAATGTAATTAATTGTTGTCCACCTCATAGGAAAATATAGATAGTAATTAATTATAATAGTTGTTATAAATGTAAAATTAGTTTAAAATACGATTAAGCCAATCCCTGTATAGGTCGACCAAGTTTAAAAAAACCATTTGATCCAAAGATAATAAAAGTTCATCATTCTGTCTGTCCTGTAAGATTTTTTATATTGGAAAATATCAAATGCATGTATCATGTGTGACACAGATCTAATATAATCACGCAAATTTAATACCTTAATAACATGAATGAGAAGAGGGAGTGTGCCAAACTAGGATTATATTTGTATGATCTGAAATGCATCATCTTTCTGTTTGTAGGTCGCAATTTCTCTGAACTTTATGCTAAACTGCATATGCTAAAGTTCGCCAAAGAAAAAAAAATTCTCTTACTGAATGATAAAATGCATTAGAGGAAACATGTGCTCTCTGACTGAATGTTAAATTGCATTAGAAAAAATCTTCATGGGATTAAACACTTATATCCCCCTATGTCATGTTAAAATCTATTGATATACATATACATCTATATGTGTCCTGATGATGTAGGCTTAAGGTCAATTTGTATATAAGCCCAATGACCTTTACAATACTTAAGATTGACACAGACCTTAAGACCTTGACTTATATTATGACAATATATAGTAATACATATGACTAAGGATAAATGATGATCATCTTTATTATTAAACAACCATACTTCCATAATACATGAAAACATATAAACATATAAGGAGCAAACACAATGATCCCTAACTAATATTGTCTAAGGACTTCAATACACTCATACTGTATACATGTCTATCAAAAATAAGTGGAAAAAGTCCTTTAGTTAAATGATCAGCAAGCATCTCCTTAATTCCCAAAGCTCCACCTCAATGTCACCTTTTTGTATCAACTCTTTGATGTTCAAATACTTGACCTCCAAATGCTTAGAACCTACGATGTTCTTATTACTGTTACTGAACAACACAACAAATAGATTATCACAATATAACCAAATGGGTTTAGCCACTTAGTCAAATACAGACAACTTAAAAATCAAGTTTCTGAGCCAAACCGTCTATATAGCAGCCCTATAGCATGCAACAAACTCTACGTGCATAGTCGAGGAAGTCATCATTGTCTGCTTGACACTCTTCTACGATACTACACCATCTGCTAACATGAAGATGTAACCTGAAGTGGGTTTTCTATTATTCGGACATATAGTAAAATCTGAATCTATATACCCTATGACGTTTAGATTGTTGAGCCCTCTAAATGTCAACATATAATCCTTAGTTCTCTTTAAATATCTCACCACTCGTTTAACTGCATTCTAGTGGTCTATTCTTAGGTTAGTAAGATATCTACCCAATAGTATAACAATAAATGCAATGTCTGCTCTAGTGCACACCTAAGCATACATCAAGTTACCAATTGCACTGTAATAAGGCACATTCTTCATAACCTCTCTCTCTACCTCATTCATTGGACATTGTGCCAAAGATAATCTCTCACTATAAGAGACAGGTGCTACAATAGGTTTACAATCTGTCATATTAAACCTTTGCAGTACTTGCTTAGTGTATGCACTCTAAAAAAGGCTTTAGAAGTGTCGAGATTTATCCCAATGAGCTTGAGTACCTAGGACAAAAATTGCTTCACCAAGGTCTTTCATGTCAAAATGCTTAGCCAAAAGTTGTTTCACCTCATGTAACATTGTCAAGTCATTTAATGCAAGCAAGATATCATCCATATATAACAATAGGAAGATAACTTTGCTCCCCTGACCTTGTAGTACAAACATCTTTCAACTTTATTTTTTACAAAGCAAAAGAGGTCACAACCTTGTCAAACTTAAGGTACCACTATTTAGAAGTTCGTTTCAAACAATATATCAATTTTCTTAATTAGCAAACCTTTTCATACTTTTTCTTGATCCTGAAATCCTTTAGGTTGATCCATATAAACCTCCTCATAAAGGTCACTATTTAGGAAAGTGGTTTTAACGTTCATCTGATCTTACTCCCTATCATAATAAGCTACTATTGCCAGATTACCCTGAATGCATCCTTAAAGAATATGGGAGAGAAGGTAACATTAAAGTCAATCCCTTCTCTCTTAATAAACCCTAGGGCAACCAACTGAGCCTTAAATCACTCAATTTTACCCCGAGCGCCCTTCTTGGTCTTGAACAATCATCTACAACTGACGGGTTTGTAATGTCAAGGCAAATCAATTAGCTCTTATACCTTGCTATGCTTCATGGATTACATCTCGTCATTCATTGCATCCCACTACAAATCTGCATGGGGTCCAAAAAATAGCTTATGCAAAAGTAACTAGATCTGTAACATGCACAATATCAAACTCAAATGGGATAATAGGTCGTCTCATTCTAATGGATCTTCGCAACTGCATTGATTCTTGTACCTTAGGAGCTTTTGTTTGTACAGGTATAGGTTCCTATTCCTATATGGGCATGGTACTAAGACCTTGATCCACTAGATTTGACTGTATGATTGGTGGATACGAAATAAGTGTAGTATTCGTGCTGCTATCATCTGAAAGATGTGAAGGGTCACCCTCATTAATGACATCATATTTCAAAAACTTAGCTATTTGTGATTCAATAATTCTAGACTCTACTTCTTTACAGTAAAATCTTTAGCCTTTAGAGTAGTTGGGGTATCTAACTAAATAGCAACGAGTAGAACGACTATGCAATTTACTTTCATAAAGATTAGATAAGCATACCTTAGTAAGGCAACCCTATACACGAATATGTACAAGGCTAGGCTTCTGCCCTTTCCAAATCTCAACAGGTGTCTTCGGCAGTCACTTGCTCGGGACTCTGTTAAGTATATACAATGTCGTCTTGATGGCTTCACCCTAAAGAAAATCAAGTAGGATAGTTCTGCTCTGCATTGGCCTCATCAGGTCATTTAGGGTGCAGTTACACATTTCGATCACACCATTTTTCTCAGGACTACCTGGCATAGTAAACTGGGTCATTATTCCATATGATTCCCTATATCTTGCAAATGGACCCTTTTCTTGTCCTAAACCTCATGTTTTCCATAATGCTCTCCTCCATGGTCAAATCTAACAATCTTGATAGATTTTCTCAATTGTTTCTCCACTTTAGTCTTAATGATCTTGAATTTTTCAAGAACGTCAAACTTTTCTTTAAGTAAGAACATATAACCACAATGGGAATAATCATCAATGAACATTATAAAATATCTAGAATGAGACAAGGTAGCTCTATAAGGTCCACTAATATCCATATGTATGAGATACAATTAGCCAGATGCTCAAATTGAACCTTTTTTCTTTATTTTGGTCAACTCACCTCTGCAACAATCAACATATGTTTCTAAACCCTCAAAATATAAAGTTAGGAGAATGTTATCCTTTATCAATCTATCAACTCTCTCTCTCTGGAAATGTAGGCTAATCTTTTATGCCACAACATGTAAGACTTTTCCTTAATCAAAAGTCTTTTTCGAGTAACCTGTTCAGCAATATATGAAGAAGCATACATTTCATAAGGGGTAAGACATATTTTATATAATTCATATGATAAGAAGGTTGTACCAATATGTTTTGCATTGAATTATAATTTTACAACAGAAGTGTCAATGACAAAATGATAACTTTCTTTGTCTAACACTGATACAGAGATCATATTCTGTCAAAAAGATGGTATATAAAATGTGTCCTGTAATACAAGCACAAACCATGTATCGAGGTTTAAACATACATCCCCTACATACATTACACTAACTTCTTCATTGTCGCCAACCATCAATTTCTTCTCCCTTTTATTTGATTTTGTCCTAGATAAAACCCCTACATCGTGAAGGCAACATGATTAGATGCTCCACTATCTAGCCACCTAAAGCTAGATGTAGCTATAGCAAGATTAGATT
>JAOQMP010000007.1:11933758-11949587 GCA_027563575.1 Erythroxylum pedicellare
GAGACAAGACAAGAGTGTCGATGTAAATGTTAACAAGAAACAGCACAACAACGTGAACGTTAGCTTCTCCTCATTTTAAACAAATGACAACAAACAGAGCAATTCCCAGTTCAAATATTTCACTCAGTTTGTATCGCCTTCCATTACTTTCCTTTTAAGTTTATATCTTCTGCATTGCAACCATCGTCCTTCTACTTCTTTCTGGTTGTTTAAAGCATTGCAACTCTATACCCATTTCCTTTTCTTCTGATAAAGAAGTATTATGAATCTTGAACAGACCCCAGATGCTGTGCCCGGTCGTTTTAAGGTGAGTTCTCTCTTCCTTTCTTGGCTTCTCTGTGTGTGTTTCTAATCATTTCTTTTGTTTAAATGCTATCTCATGGTGTTGTGTTCTTGTACTATTAAACCACATCATGTGCTATGACTTTCTGTTTCAGTGACTTTAGTTTAAACGGTATAAGGAAATTGAGGAACTAGTGAGGGAAAGGAAAATTATGGGGAAGAGGGTTTAGAGGAAATTAAGGGAAGGTGAGGACGAGCTGGAGGGATTGTAGCACAGATGGCAGAACCTCTGAAGATTGAATTGGTTTTTCACTTGAAAAATTATGGTTCTTGTACAATCACAGTACCTCCTTTCCTATTTGCAGAAGATTCTCAATCATACAAAAAGCATTAATTGGATGAAATTTGAAGAATAAAAATGTACTTTGTGGTGTACGTGGGAATAATATCTTAATAGTGTGCTGCATTATTCTGGCTTCCTTATGAGAATAAGCCTGAAGGAAACTTTTTTCTTTTTCGTTTGTTTTTGAGAGAATAAGAGATTGTTGCAATTGATACCTATGCAAGCATTATATGCCATGAGCAATGAGACCTGTGAGGCAGTGTTTGCAGGGCAGATATGTCCATTCCTTCTAAAGTGATTGCTTCAGTTTTTGGGACAGTGTAAGTTAGGGCTTTGAAGATGATATTCATGTGGAAAGGTGAATGTTTTATTTCCTTAGGACCTCAAAATTTTAGTATTAGTAATTGGATTTGAGTTGCATATCGAATGTGGTTTACACTTTTCAATAATTATCACTATATAATGGTGAGATGGGCTGCTGAACTGTGCAGTTAAATTCTCTTTTTGTTTCTGATCATTCAATCTTTTTATTCAATAATGCGCAGAGGGAGACATGGAGGCACTTTCTTCTTCTTTCATTCCAAAGTCTGGGTGTAGTTTATGGTCGACTGAGTACAGCTCCCCTTTATGTTTTTAGCACAATTGAATTAAAGGAATTCAACTCAAAAGAGACTGTATATGGATACCTCTCCTTCATCTTCTGGACTCTGACCACCATTTCTTTACTAAAGTATGCATTTTTAGTGCTAACCACTGACGAAGATGGAGAGGGTAATTGCCTTAATACCTCCTAAAAGATTATTTCTGACAAATGCAGTGTTCAACATTATTTTAACATAGTACTCCTTCCAGGTGGTCCTTTTGCGTTGTACTCAATATTGTGTAGATGTGCTAAATTTGGTCTTCTTCCGAGGGATGGAAATGCTAATGAAGTTATGAACCATGAGGAAAATAGTTCTTCCAGGAGCAAGATTAGATCAAGGGCCAAAAGGGCCATAGAAAACCACAAAACTTTCAAAAAGTTTCTGCTCTTAGCAGCATTACTTGGTGCTTGCATGATTATTGGAGATGCGGTCCTTACTCCATCAATTTCTGGTTTGTATACATGTTCATTTCTTAAGACATAGTCTGCTTCTCCCTTTCACGGTTTACTTAGTTGCTAACGCTTATACCCATACCAGTGTTGTCAGCATCATCAAGTCTTCATAGATCACTTGCAGAAATAAAATGTAAGAAATAGCTTTAAGATTGATTGACGATTGCTAGAAGATAAATTCTTTTTCCATATAATCACATAACTCCTTTGTTATCAACATCACTTGATGAAATTGTGTTGCTCCCTCCAGATTCATCTTCGCCAAAGACACAAAAGTCCATATCACATGCTCTAAAAACATGTAAGTAACAAGTCCATACGTAGCTGAACCTTCTTTCCTTTCGTTTCTTTCTATAAATTGCCGACTTTATCTTTGTAAATATCATCCTTGACTGATCAATGTGCTTTGCTGATGATTTAAAGAACAACGAATCTAAGATATCTTTATGCATAGTGTAACTGTATGACTGTTAGTTTTCTCTACAGTGAACTTCTAAGCTAATTCTTTTTTGGAGGTTGGCTTGTGGATTCATTGGAATTTCTCAATTTGACACCAAAAATTCCAAGATTTATTCATATTGAATAATAAAGGGAAAAGTGTGGCTTCCCTATCTTTCTCTCTCTACTTTCCTTTAAGGGGGGTTAACTAAGAATAATTCACCAAATTTGGCATGTAACTTTCTAATAAAAACAAGTTTACCTTGAAATGAATGAGGAACGTATAGATCTCAGAATGGGGGCTTATTTGGGATTTTGGAACATGTAGAAGCCTAAGTTTTCTTCTCAAATTTTCAAACATTAACATTGAACTATTGGGAAGTCACTAACTCTTTATGATTATGTTATGTACCTTAGTGTAGGATCTAGTCACAAGTTGAGACACAAGAAAACCCACCCTTGTTGCCCTGGCCATTTACCGAAAGTTGTCGATAAATGTGAAACTTTAAACACAAATCACCCTCTTCAAAATAGATCTCTCGATGATTAGCATCATATGTAAGCTTCATTTGCTATTGGGCTTACACTTAACACTCCCTTGTTGACTGTAAAACTGTATCCCTCTACTAATGAGCATGATCCACTGCCTCCACTATAGTTAAACCAGCTAGATAATCGAGCAAACTCGGAGGATTCGTTCTATACACCATCTAAAATGGTGTAGCTTGCAAGGAAGAGTGGAAAGATGTGGTGTGACAATACTTTGCCTACAAAACCCATTTCACCAATTGTCTTGGCCTATTGTTCATAAAACAATGGAGTACATCTCAATGATGCTATTTACAATTTTGGTCTGGCCATTCCACTGTGGGTGATATGTTGAAGAAAAGGCCAACTTTGTTCCTACCAAATGGAACAATTCCTACCAAAAGAGACTCATAAAGACTTTGTCTCAATTGGAAACAATTGTCTTAGATAACCCATACAAACGAAAGTCTTTTGTAAAAAATACATGAGCCACACCTGTTGGGGCACCATAAGAGGCTGTAGGAGCTCTACAGGATGTAAGTTCTCCCACTTATTGCATTGATACACTAGACGACTTTGTATAAATTTAGTAACTGCTGATTTCATTCATTCCCAAAATAAATCTTTGCGCACCCTCTTCATGGTCCTTTGGACCCCCTTCATGGGGCATATTATGGATGCCGGAGAGGATAGTTTGCATTGGGGGAGAAGTGGGCAATAAATAGACCTTTTCCTTAAGAAAGATCAAGTCATCTCTCCCTTCCCAAACAGCTTCGGCCTCCCCCTTCTCTATGTTGTCCCACAGCTGTTTCAAGCTATCTGAGGCTTCTGCTTCTTGCCAAAGGGCATAAAAAATGTCAGGTTGTGGCATAAAAATAGAAAAGAGTTGGCCATCCTCCTCATCACGTTGGGAAAGTGTATTAGTAGCTAGGTTGAGTCGTTTCGCCTTATACTCTACCTTGAAAACAAAACCCATAAGTTTACTAATGCAATGTTGTTGAGGTGAAGAGGTTAACTTTTGTTTTGTAAACTTAAAAGAAGAAGTAATTTTATTATATGTTGAGTATGTACAGAGTAGTGCTTTATATACAAAAAGTTATTAGCCTAATATAGAATAACAATCCCCCTCAAGTTGGAGCATAGATATTAATCATGCCCAACTTGTTACAAATATAGACGAACTCCATTCAAATCTTTTTGTAAAAATATCTCCAAGTTGTTCTCCGGTCTTGACATATCCTGTACAGATTATGTTTTGTTGGATCTTTTCTCGAACATAGTGGCAATCAATCTCTATGTGTTTATTTCATTCATGAAATACAGGATTAGATGCAATATGTAGAACAACTTGATTATCACACCAAAGTGTGGCCAGTTTTGAGATTTTAAGGCTAATTTCAGAAAGAAGTTGGTATAGCCATACGAGCTCACTCGTGGCTTGTGCCATTGCTTGATATTCAGATTCTGCACTTGATCTGGACACAACATTTTGTTTATTGCTTTTCCTTGAGACTAAATTCCCTCCAACAAACACGCAATATCCAGTTGTGGACTTTCTATCAACTTTGGAACTGGCCCAATCAGCATCTGAAAAACATTCGATACAAGTGTGCCCATGATCGTTGTATAGTATCTCTAGACCAGGAGCTCCCTTTAGGTAACATAGGATCTGCTCTAGGATAGGCTAGTAATGAATAGTTGGAGACGATATAAATTGACTTACAATGCTAACTAGATATGCAATATTAGGACAAGTCACTGTTAAATAATTTAGTTTTCCAACTAATCTTTGTATTTCTTGGGATCTTCAAACAAGTCTCCTTCTTTAGAGAGCGGTAGGTTCGGAGTCATTGGAGCACTACATGGCTTAACTCCCAATTTTCCAGTCTTAGTTAATAAATCTGGAACGTACTTTCTTTGGGACAGAACACTTTGCTCCTCGTCACCTCTACTCCCAAAAGATATTTCAAGGGCCCTAAGTCCTTGGTCTGAAACTGGCTGTGAAGAAAAGACTTTATAGATGAGATGCCTACATGATCACTTCCATTAATAACAATATCATCCACATAGACAACAAGAAGAATAATTCCAGATGTAGAGTGTACTAATTCAAATGGGAAACTAGCACTTTTATTGACGATGGTGCTTAGCAAACTTGGAACATTCCTTAGCAGATACAGTAATAGTCTTCTCAGTAGATGAGCTAGGTGCATCAGTAGTTGCAATCTGGGTGGAATGTGATTTCTGAGATTTATTCTGTAGCTTCCAATAGGTGTATTTAGTGTGACTGGGCTCATGACAATATTGACAGGCTATTCCTCTTGCATCTTGATTCTTACTCCAATTTCCACTACGTAGATTGTGATGCTTATGAGATGATTTTTCAAAGGCGAATTCATGAGTTCGACTCACAAGAGCGCTAGAATTTTGAGTACTAGGAGTAGCAAATGAATTAATGTCTGTGCGAAGTATCCAAATAAATAACTCATGTAGGGAGGAAAGTTCGGAACTTGACAGAATATGAGATTTAGCAACATCAAACTGAGAATTTAAACCAGCCAAAAAACTCATAACAACCATCTATTCCCATTGAACTTGTTGGACCATGATATCAGGACTAAATGGGAGTAGAACATTTAATTCCTCGTAAATCATTTTAAAATTCATAAAATATGACTGAAGAGATTGATCATGTTGCTCAGCTCTATAAAAACCTTTACATACTTCATAAATTGTAGATATGTTTCCTTTGCCAGAGTATAAGAATTCCAGAAAATCCATTAATTCCTTAACATACTCATAGTGATTGATGAGACAGATGAATTCAATATCAATAGAATTTCGAATCTGTAAGAATAAACAAGCATCATCACGTAGCCACTTCCAGCGAGTGTGGTCCAATGGGGGATCATCGGTGAGATGATAATCCTTCGAGATACTCTGTAGGTAAATCCGAATTGTTTTGCACCACTCAAAATAATTGTGCCCTGTTAATTTATGTTCTGTAATTCTAGACAGCACAAGAATGACATCTACTACAACTAAACTCTTATCATTAGCCATAATAAAATGGATAGTGGATATACACTAGAAATTGGAGCTGAAAATATGAGAAAAGAGAACTGGAAAGGTATGAATAGCACACACAAGAACAAAGGAACCTGCGGCACACAAAAGTCCAAAATAGGTTGAACCAAAATCAATAGCGTCTCCACACAGAAGTCAATGCAGCGTTTGGATAGTACAAGGGAGTGGCGTCTGGGCACGTGCATGGCGCTTTAGAGCTGGGGGTGCTATGTCGCCGCCAATGAGGATGATTGGAGGTCGCCGTGCTACGGCATGTGCTATCATGAGTCGGCATGTGAGAGAGATGTCGAGACTGCTAGCGGCTCGTGTGAGACACACACAGGTCTTCTGGTGGGCGGACGATGAGCGAAGGCCGGTCGGCAGGCAGTTTTGATGGTGCCGGTGGTGAGGGAAGTTGTCCACTCAAAAATGGGTGACCCGAGAAAAGTATCCAAAACCTATCCATTGGACAGTGAATCTGCACACTGGCATACCCAAAAAAAAAAAAAAGAAGAAGAAAGAGACCCGAGGCTCGATACCATGTAAACTTGAAAGAAGTAATTTTATTATATGTTGAGTATGTACAGAGTAGTGCTTTATATACAAAAAGTTGTTAGTCTAATATAGAATACAATCCCTATAATCAAGCTATACATAATTAGGATTATTCCTAGAATCATGCAATAGAATCATAATCCCTAGAATTAAGGATGTAATCTATAACATGTTCCAACAAAAATTTTAGATAGGAAGTAGCAATATTATGTTATTCTTATTTAGATATGTTATCCTAGTTGTATAGGATTTATAGTATTTCCCTTATAATAGGATTTAAATTAGAAATCCTTTTCATACTAGAATAAGGATTCTAAGAACTCTCTATATATGTACTTAGCCTTTCATTAATAGGAAGCAATTTGGAATTTTTCTACAACTTTCATTTTTCAACTAGAAGGTCTGATGCTTTATCCTAAGAGTGATTCTTAGCCCTAGCATAATCCCTAGGAGTGATTCCTAATTTCCTACTATCTGTTCTTTGTGTTCTTCACAAAATTCCAGCAACCCTAACCTAAATTCCAGCCCTCTTAAACCTGTATTCTAGCCATCTCAAACCTATACTTCAGCCATATTAATCCTGAAATCCTAAACCTAAATTTCCAGCAATCAAGCCTTAAAATTCCAGCCATAAAAACTTTGAAAATTCTACATTCTTAGCCTAAATCCAACCTTGAAACCTGATATTCCAGCAGCCTAATATCAACCTTATTCCTAAATTTGTGAGGTTTAGCTACTAGTTAATAATTCTTCTATTTTTTCTACATCAATTTGGTATTATAGCTTTGGTTCACAGTGGCGACGCGTAGCAGAAGGGCATATAGGGGAATATTCAGCGACCAGGAGCAGGATGAGATACTTCTAAAAGCTATAGAAAGATTGGACCTTACTAATCCTCAATCACAAGGTGCTCCAAGAACTAGTCCAAAAAATCATATTAGACAACAAACTACACTTGATGGTGAGGGTAGAGAAAGTGAAATCCAAGATGAAGAGACTGACACTAATCAACACCGAATGGGGTTAGGAAATCAACGCCTACCGAGAGATCTAAGATAAAGAAATCAACCAACAACACATGGAGAGCGCATGCAAGCCTTTAGAGACCACGATAGAGTTGAAACACGCATTGAACTCGATGACATTACTAAGAAAGTTTGTGTTGAAGCACCTGATTTTGCTTAAAAGATGGATCCACTCTTGTTCTTAGATTGAACAGTAGCAATGGAAGATTTCTTTGACTGGTACCATATGTCAGAAGATCAAAAAGTTCGATTCACAAAGATGAAGCTAGTTGGACATGCTAAAGTCTGGGGATAGACTTTGAAAAGTAAGCCAGCCACCAATTATTGATTGTGAAGAGATGAAGATGAAGTTATCGGAAAAATACTTACCATTTCATTATCAAGAAGAGCTCCAAGATCAACTCACAACCCTTAGACAAGGGATTATGTCCGTAACTGAATACATAGAAATATTTGATAAACTTTCTATTCGATGTAAAAGAATAGAGTCAGAATGACAACTTATATCTCACTACAAAAATATCTTAAGGGCAGAAATTCGCAAGGAGTTGATAATGCAAAGGATTTATAGCCTTAAAGATGCATATTACTTGGCTTTAAGAGCGAAACACTTGAAGAGCAAGCTGAAACACCTAAACTAGAGGTTGAAACACTTGAACAATAGGCTGAAACCCATGAACAACAAATCAAAATACAAGGACAACAGGTAGAACAACAAGGCAGTAGGCTGAAAGAATCGAACAGCAAGCTAATATAACAGAACAGGGGGATGAAAAGATTAACCAAGAACTACTTAGAGTTTCAAAGCTTGCTAATTCAAAACTTGATGATGTCTTTGGTGTTGTTGATGAAGATTGTGTTGTAGTAACTGATGAAGAAGAAGTAGACTTGAACGAAGATACACAATTAGTACAACATAGGAATAAAGGAGAAGCTATAAGGGCACTTACAAAGTCAAAATTCAACAATGATGGCAAATTTGTGCATCTGACTACAACAAGCAGCAATAGGTAAATTCTTGATGCTTATGTTGTAGAAAAGCCATGTGGTTTAGTTATGAAATCATTTGCAAATATATTGGTCAAGACTTATGATGTTGACCACAGTGCTATTCTTCAAAGAGTTGTATGTCTCTATGAATTACCTTTAACACTCGCTCTGATCGTGACGTAAAGTTTATGTTAGTTTTGGAGTAACTCTATGGAAAACATTGAACACTAAGCTTCAATTTTTTAGTTCTTTCCATCCCTAAACCGATTGACATACAAAGGTGGTGAATAGAATCTTGGGAGACTTGTTAAGGTGTTTGGTTAGAGAAAATGTGAAAAATTGAGACCCTTGATTTGCCTGCCATTCTCTCTTCTATATAATTTTGGCTCCCTTAGTTGCCACTACTAGAACCACCAACATTGTCCCTTCCTGAATCCTTCCCCGATTTACGAACATGCTGTGTGAGCTCCTCCATTTGCTTCTCCAGTGCCTGCTACCTCATGACCATGGTTTGCATAAAAGCCGCCAGCTTACTAACTAGGCTTTTCGAGTCACCCATGAGAGGTGGCTTTGATACCAAGTTGTTATATACCTTAATATAGGATCTAGTCACAGGTTGAGAAATGAGAATTCCACCCCTTTTCCCTGGTTGCGTTCTTTCCTTTCTCTTAAGAACCTATGCCAACACAAGGAAGAGATCTATCCTTGATAGGGTCTTGTACCACTACTGTTTTTCTCATGTAGCGAGTATTTGTTTTGACAAAAGTCTGCTTGCCTTTTTATTATCCATCATAGCCTTTAAATAGGTTTAAGAGATAAATTAACAACCCTAATTTGGACTCCAAATTAGGGTTAAAGTCTGAAAATAGAATCCCATAAAAAATAGGAAACGTAATCTATAAAAGCCCTTAAAATACAAAAGAAAATAAAGCAAAACAAAATGAAAGCAAACTTGCTAATGATTGTCCTGTTGGCTCCTTTTTTTGTGCTGCGAGTAAATTTTTCCCACAAAGAAATCCTCAACAGATTATCAATTTTCCTGTCTCCTCTTAGCTATGGCATAGGTTGGATGTGGGATTGTGTTTTTTTGCTATTGGATTTATTAGTTCACACTTCTATAAAACATGCATGTTGTTGGCTAACTACTCTTCTCTATTCTATGTAAATCATGTAAGCATTTACGATCTCTACCTAAAATTGTGTTGGAGATAGTGAATATCCTTGGCTACGAGGATAGTGTCACGTTAACATTATTTCTTTCCAATGTGAATGTAACCTTTAATTCTAGCTCTGCTACTGTTTTTCCTTATCAAACATCACATTGGAGCTTGGGAGTGTTCTACTGGCAGAATATTGTTTTTATTACTCCTTGGTAGGACAAAATGATCAAAATGATAGCTTGCATTCTGGTATATATCTTTGTGGGTTGACACAAAATTTATTTAATTGAACTCATTTGGATCTAATTTTTGTGATTAGTCTTTTAATTTTTTTTAATTTGATTGTTCTTCTAAACATGATGCTCTTTTCACCTTAAAAGTCATGGAAAGTATATATTCAGATGCTTTGGAAAAATAATTGTTATATCTTATTTTTTTTCTTGGTGGCATTTCCAAATAACCCTATCCTGTACCTCCCAAGTGTAATGCATGTAAGTTTCTTGTGCATCTGATAGCTGACGATGATAAAAATTGCACCTTTTAGTACCACAATATGGCTTCCAGATAGTGACATGCGCCTTTGAACTAGATGGCAAACAGGAAATGGCACCTTAGTTTCCACTGTGTTAAAAGCCACAGCTACGTTTTTTTCTTTTGTAAACACTTGATATTTAGAGGAAAGTTGCTAGCTTTGTAGTTAAAGTCTATATCATGTTGTAAAAATTAATGCTGGCTGTTGATATGACGCAATGTTTTTCTTTGGAGGTGAACATAGACTCACACGGATTCTAAATCACTTTCAGTGGAAATATCTTACCTTGTTTTTCTTTAGAGGTGAACATAGACTTCACGCGGATTCTAAATCAATTTCAGTGGAAACATCTTACCTTATAGTTTGTTTAGCTTCTTTTTCCCTCTATTGCCACCATTTGTTTAGCTTCTTTTTCCTTTATTTCCATCATCTTAATTAAATATTAGGGATAGCATGCTAAAAAGTAGTGAGTACTTACAATGTAACATGTTTACTTTTTTCCAGATGTTCCAGTCCCCTTTGCTTGTGTCATATTAGTCTGCATCTTCATGCTGCAGCACTATGGAACCCATAACATTGGGTTTGCATTGGCTCCAGTTGTCATTACGTGGCTTATAGTTGTTGGCGGAGTGGGTCTATATAATGTATTCCATTGGAATCCTGAAATCCTGTCAGCTATCTCCCCAGTGCACATGTTTAGATTCATTAAAACTTTTGATTATAAGAGCTTGAGATCATTAGGTAGCATTCTACTCTGTGTGGCAGGTAAGTCATCGTGGACCTTGGTGCTTTTACCTCAACCTCTGAATATGTTGATTCTGTATTTTAATGATCCTGAAACGTCCAGTTTATGTAGTTGCTAATATTTTTAGCCTGTACTTCACTCATTTTCCCTCCTACAGGATCAGAGGCAATGTTTGCTGATCTAGGTCATTTCTCAAAGAAGTCAATCAAGGTATTGAATCAGATACTTCTGTTGTTGTGTTACAAGCTATATTGGAAGAAGTAAAATCATTCTGTCTATGGTGTTACTATGCAGTTTTCATTTTTTTGCTTGATATACCCAATTCTAGTTTTATGCTATGCTGGTCAAGCAGCATTTATCTCCAAAAATTTAAATGCGGAAGATTTTAATCACCTCAGCACATCTATACCAAGTAAGTTGTATATTTCTTTCCCTTTTTGGTGCTTGGCCAACTTGAAAGCAAACTTCTAATTGGGGAAGCATGATATATCCAGAGCATGTTCGACATATATTCGTAGTCCTATCACTGCTCGCTTCAGCTGTAGGAAGCCAAGCAACAATAACAGCTAGCTTCTCCATAATAAACCAGTGCCTTGCACTTAGCTGTTTTCCTAGAGTCAAAGTTATACATACATCGGATAAACGACAGGGACAGGTTTATATTCCAGATGTCAACTGGTTACTTATGCTGCTTAGCCTAACTGTAACTATTGGTTTTCATGACACACAGAGAATTGCAAAAGCAGCAGGTATGACATTTAATCAACATCTTGTTCTTTCCTTTATATTTCTAGATATTCCTTAGCTTCTCCATCTTTGAAATAACAAGGCAATTGTGGTCTATAAGAACCTGAAAACTCAGAATAAGCAGCCTAACAGACTTTGAACGAGTGATAATACGGTGGTAGTTAGTAGTCTATAGGCAACGGGGGTTCATTATTCAAATAATTCATTTGGTTTCCCACACTGATCCTAATGATGGGATAGAAGCAAAGGAACTTTAAGCAAAGGAACTTTTCTCATACTTTTGAGTATATTCTCTCATTCATCTAACTTATTCTGCTTACATCTTATACAGGTTTGGCAATTGTTTCGGGTATGTTAGTGACAACTTGCCTGATGTCACTTGTAATTGTTTTCTTCTGGAAGAAGAGTTTATTTTCAGCTGGATGTTTCTTATTGTTCTTTGGTTTTATTGAGGGGATGTATCTATCGGCATGTATGCTGAGTTTTCATAAAGGGGCTTGGTCTCTAGCTCTCCTGCTAGCATTGTTACTGACTATCATGCTTGCTTGGAATTACGGAACTAGGAAGAAATATGAGTTTGATTTGCAAAACAAGGTGCCTGCAGAATGGCTTACAGGTCTCAGAATGGGCCTCGGAGTTTCTAGAGTACCTGGAATTGGCTTCATCTATACGGATATAGCAACAGGAATCCCAGCGTTTTTCTCACATTTTATAACAAACCTTCCTGCATTTCATCAAGTGCTGATTTTTGTGTCATTTAAGTCCTTATCAGTGCCTCATGTGCCCTCAAGTGAGCGGTATCTTGTCGGCAGGGTGGGTGCCAGAGAGGACAAGATTTACAGATGCATTGTGAGATATGGTTTTTGCGACCAAGTTAGGGATACAGATGACTTTGAGGAGCAGATCATCCACTCGATCGGAGAATTCATTACATTGGAAGAGAATGACACAGAGTCCCAGATTTCCCCTGAAGGAAGAATGATGTTTATTCCAAAATCATCACTGAAGGGAAATGCTTTAATTCCTTTACATGATTCACAGTCCACGTTATCGATACCAACAGTGAATAACAATGAAATTGAGGTCAACTCAGCTTCTGATTTGGTTGAAAGAACTGTACAAGTCAGGACTAAAAAGGTAAGATTTATGCTACCTGAAATTAGCCGTCAAATGCCTGCACTTGTTAGGGAGGAGCTGCAAGAACTGGTCGATGCCAGGGAGAGTGGTACAGCATATTTTTTGGGCCAATCCCATTTAGCAGTTCGTGCTAGCAGAAACATTTTCAAGAAGTTCCTGATTTTGATTTATGTCTTCCTTGATAGAAATTGCAGAGAAGCTCCTGTGGCGCTTAACATCCCCCATGCCGCACTTTTGGAGGTTGGTACAGTTTATACTATATAAACTGCATATATTATAGCAATACATACTTGTAAAAAAATTACAGCTATCAGCTGCAGCTTGGAGTAGGAAATCACCTGTTATTTATATTGCTTCAATAAGCACTGCTCAATTACTACTATACAATTTGAGATAAAACACATATCCTATTCTGTAAATTGAGCAACCTTCAATCTTCAGACTCACCTGTAGTAATATATAATCTCTCCTGGAACAGCCAACTTGATATAGGCTGCAGAACCCTTTTTTTGTGTGGAAAAAGTAAAATCTTGTAAATATATTATAAACAAAGTTAATAAGTTACAAAAGATCACACTTTGGAGAATGTTCATGTTCAAATTGCCATATTGTTTCCGAAATAAATTTGAACATTTTTGCGAGAAGAAATTAAAGACGCCATTTTATATGACTCAATCAGAGGATTTCATACACCAATTTCTTTGTCCCACAACAGTCGGTGGATGAGATCCTCTAGTATAGGGTAGCAACTGGGTTCCTGACATAGAATATCTCATCTGTATTTGTTTTAGTAGTGAAATCATGTCTGATGTATTTTGTCTGATGTATAATCCAAAATTCTGAATTTAAACTTGAATCTTCCCTGTCGTGTTATTTGGAATTAACATTATCTGTTAATCCTTAACATATTTCGAACAAACAAGACTTGTCATTTTTAAATTAGAAGCATAGCAAATTGTGGTGTTGATTTCATTATGATACATTTGAAGGCATCTTCTCAACAATTGTTTACGACTCACCAACGGTGTATTATAGAATATAGAGTTGAGTGAAAAATGGAAGGTAGATAGATTGGCTATGTGATAATTGGTATCCAAGTCCTTCATGCTTAAAAATTTTAAAACTTAATTAACTCAAACTCTGACTTCCTCATATAGTGTTTGGGACGAGGAAAAAGATGTAATGGTTGATAAATTTTTGTTTTTGTTTGAAAACTGAAAGAATATTACAAATAAGAGGTCTCCAAAAGGGGTTACAAAGAGGTATAATCTCTAGGAACAATTGGAATATCATAGAGCACTGGCAATTCTGACATGAAACTAGTTGATACAGCACATCTGGTGAACTAAGTTGTCCTTCACATTTTGGTACTTATGCATAGCTAATTGCCGAAGTGACATTATTCCCAGGATACTCCCTTATAAGGTCCAGTTTCCCCAAGCTTAATTACGTTACATTTCTCTAATTCTACCACTTAAAAGTGAGAGTCTGACTAAAGATTTTCAATAATGTGTTCTCTTGAGACAAGAAATGGTTATGGTGATATAGTGAGATTGCAAACATATAAAAATTTAGCCTAAAATAGATATCCAAATTTATGCATTGAACACTGGAATATCTAAAATTAGAGGGTACCACGTAGCTTGCTGAAGTGCTATACGTGGGTCTCTAAAATGTATATAAAAGTATATCACTATACGTAAAAAATACCACCACAATTAAAGTACAACTCTACTAAACAAAAAATACTATAATACTATAAAAAATACCACCATGTTATATGAAAAATATTACCATATTATACAAAAAAATACAATTGCATAAAAAATATATTTAGTCAATGCTGTAAATACCACCAATTTATATTGCAAATGCTACAATTTTATAAAAAATTACCCTATACAAAAAGTATTACTATTGTGTTCTAAAAAAATAGCTGTTAATACTGTAAATACTACAACCCTTCACCACCTTATATAGAATATACTACCACTTTAAAAGTCAGTGTTCTATTAAAAATATACTACAAAAATTTATATAAAAATAATTTTAGTTAATACTGCAAATAACATTAGTATATACCATATTTGTAACACTCCACTACTATAGAGTATATACCAGAACATCCTGAGAACATTCAAGTACATAACCTGTAATAATGATATGTTAGAGCAGTCACATCACTAACTTAATTATGACATCATCATTTAATGTGTAAATAACACAATATTTAAAAACCCAAAATTTTCCCATTTCATTTCATAAAACCGAATATGTACATTGTAGATTTACAAAATATCCATAAATGTACATTATCAAAAACTAATCAGAGTTTACATCTCTGTATACCTAATACGCTGCATACATGAGGAATTATACAAAAAAATTTTATATAAGTTCTCCAGTCTCAGTTGACCGACCTTTAAGCCAGGTTTTCTATCCAAATCAGTGCTAGCTCTCTTCTAAATTGACTTAGAAGCTATATCGTCTCTTTCGAACCTGAAATATCAACGTTGCAATTTTAATAAATTTTGTGAACTTACTAAGCTATCCATCCTTGATGGCTCACTCATATCACATAACACATACAGTTCATATAATCACGTAATTCACATCATTTCACTAATAATCATATGGCTTCACATATCACTTTAATCGCTTATTTCACATTTCACGCTCAGAGCAGTCAAATAGATCATTTGGATCATTTAAAACATACATATCAATTATATAGGCAATGCACATGAGACTCACATTTAATTGTTATTTTGTTGTGACCAAGTATCTTTTTTACTGGCCCATATCCCTTGTGGATATCGGGCTTGTTTCAGATGTTGTCGCATATCCCTTAGTAGATACTGGGTACATTAGCAACTGATCCAGAGGCTCTGATCGCATTTTAAGCTTTAAGCTCTTTCAGACAAATCACTCTGGTCACAACAATCTTTATGTTATCATGCATTCATGTAATGAAATGTATTACGTTTACATATATTCAATCAGTCACTTACCTTCACTTTACATAATCACTTTCTTATGTCATCAGACCTAAATCCGACATTCAATAGTTATGTTGAGTGTCACTTATTTCTGTCCAATTCACATATAAGGAGCACTTTTAATATATATAATTCATGCACCAATCGCCTCAGACATTCAATGTCCTGAATCAACACAATCACATT
>JAOQMP010000007.1:11975559-11988001 GCA_027563575.1 Erythroxylum pedicellare
GAAATCCCTTGAGAATTCTTCTCAGGATTCTCAAACTCCTCTCCACTTCTTAAGGTTACTGCATTAACTTTCCTTAGATTCATCTCTGTTGAGATGGTTGCATTTCTCCTCTTTTCGATTCTAGGTGGTTGATAGCTACCATCAACTGAGCTATTTGGCTTACCCAGTTCTAGATTCTAAACGTTGTATCTTACCGAAATTGTAGAGTGTTAATAGGAAGAGACATAACTAAATCTTCCAAAGATGTATCTAAGTTGAAATCAAAGGCTTCTAATTTATGCAGGAATTGTTGTGCATCTTATAGCTTATCTAAGAAGTAGCCTTACTGGCTATCCCCTCCATAACCAAAGTTCGGTTGATCACTCCAACCTAGGTTATAGGATTGGGAATATAGGCTATAGGAAAATTTTCCACCAAGAGCATTGATAATATCCAACAGTGACATACTCCCATCCATTTGTCCTTTTACACATAAACACTAAACAAAAAGTGAAAAAAAAAATCAATAAATAACTGAAACACTAATTATAAACTAATATGTATAAAAACCAATTAAAATCAAAAACAAAAACTAAAAAATCACACTCCCTAACAATGGCACCAAAATTGATAGCACGTCGTAACACTATATAAAATAACTAAACTTAAAACTATAGCTAGTGATAAGTTTAGGTCGATCTTGTAAAGAGTGTATGTAAAGCTTTTGAAATGAAAAAAATTGGTTTTTAAGTTATGAGGGGGTTTAGTTTTACTTCAAATAAGAAAATAAAGTGAAATTAAACTAATGAAAGCAAATTAAAGAAAAAATCAAAAGGCGATAAAAGTGATGAATGCATTAGGGATCCAGTCTTCAGTTCAATCTTGACCTACACATAAATAAACATATTTTATTGTTTTATTATTCTTATACCTCTCTTAGCAACTATTAGTCATAAATCAACAACAAGCTCTATTAATCCTGATTTTCCCTTAAGTAGTATTTAATTAAAAATAAGCTCTTTAATTAAACCTAGCTATCGAACAACTTAGAACAAGCTCTCTATATTTAATTGGACAGTTACATTACAAATATGGAAACAAACTAATCTAGGCAACAACCACACAAGCTCGAGTCATTTAACCTATGTTACATTATCCTTAATGATTCAATATCGTTAGTTGCTACAAATAAATCCAAACATAACTATTACGTATTGTATTTAAGATTTTAGCAATTGGTTCATATACAAACAATCTAATGATAACGAGAATAATGATCATCCATATATGAATAACCAAATCAATTAAGCGAAGGATAACCTAAACAATCCATAGAGAGAGAAAGAATAACAAACACAATTCAGATATGCCCAAATGTGTTCTTTGGTGTTGATTTCACCTCCGAAGCGGGTCAGCTATGCGCAAATGTGTTCTTCGGTGTCAATTTCACCTCCGAAGTGGGTTGGGGAAGCTTAGCCCTCCATGGTCTCTAAAATATACATGTTCTGCCCCTCATTCTTGTCCCAAAATGATTCATATCTCCTCATCCACTCAAATGTCATTTTATATTAAAAATTAAGGTTCTGAGGAGATACAAAATTTGATATACAGTCATGTATCCAATCATATATGATAAAAATGCCGAAATCGTGAATTTAGACTACTATGTAAGTAGATACACGACTATGTATCTTCTAAATCTTGTTAAATTAATGTTATTCTTACAATTTCTTGTCCAATCCTCACTCTAAGCCATCTCCTTCTTATTTCATAAAGAAAATTGAGATTGAACATCAAGATGATGGCTCAAAGAATGTGCTTTAAACTCACTTTATCTCTTATGCTTCCAAATTGTAGCTAAAACCAAATATGAACCAAAATAAGTTTCTTAAACATTTTATAGCATTAATCACTAAGTGCTATGAAATAAATATACAATCAATTAAGCACATATCATTGTCTTTCTAACATTTCAATAAAAAGTACTATAGGTGTCAAGGAGAACGTAATGGTAAAAATTGATAAGTTCATATTCTCAACATATTTTTATATTCTAGATATTAATAAAGAACAGGAATTCTATGTAGACATTTCCTAGTTATAGTGATAGGTTTATGATCTTAACTTGTGTTGTTAAAAGATGAGATGTCACTTATGCCTGTTATGGATTTAAGGCAAACCAATTGTTCTAATATTTTGTATGAAATAATCAACATATAAGTTAAAGGGCTAAGAATAGTGAAGATGAAGGAAAGAGTTAAGAAGAAGGTCTAAGTGAGAGATGATGACCCTTTGCATGCTACTTTTTAAGTTAAAGAAGAAGGGAGCAACCACATTGCTTCAATAATTAATCAAGTTTAAGGAAGGAGTTTGTGAAAAGACTCATAAAAAACATTTGTTAGTTGTCAATCCAACTACAAATTTAGATACTTTTTTAATTTAGATAATTATTTGGCATTTAATTGGAATTTATTTTCTTTAGATTTATGAGTAAGGCTATATTTGCTTTAGTTTTCATTTGTTTTTAGTATTGTGTGCATTTTTTTAAATATTTTTATAGTTAAGAATACAAAAAAGGCACATACGAGTTTAAGAAGGAACTTCAAAGAATATTATAGATGAATGACCAAGAAATAGGTTAAGGAAAAGCTTAAAAATCAAGTCTATATTATTGAACGCAGCCTAAGACATGCTCTTATGTCCCCTATCGTATGCTTATAAGGTTTTTTAGGAAGATTCATGACTAAGGACATGCAAATGTACTAGATTATGTATTTAACAAGCTAAAAATAATAGGATCTACAGTTTAAGGAAGCGCCCATGCCTTTAACAATATATTTGGATATTAAAGACAATAGAATCCATGGCTTAGGAATATGATTATGCCACTAGCTATTAGGATCCATGGCCTTAGATATGCCCATACCCCTAGTTGTACTTTTGAATATTGAAGATAGTAGGATTCATGACCTAAGAACAAGCTCATATCTATGATTGTGTATTTAGAAACTTTTTTCATGATACTTTATAGTTTAGGCAAGCCCATATTCTAAATTATGTGAAAAAATAAAGTGATTATAATCTATGTCATAGTTGAGCTGCATACTATGTCGCTCGGAAGTCAAATAGTCACTTTTATAATTAACCTCATTTTTTATATAACCATATAGTTATATGTATATATATTCTCTCTATTTTTTTTAAAATCCCGTTACACAAAACACTCATAATCGCCCAACAAATGTGCAACTCCTTATTAACTAGTAAAAACATCTTCCATTACAAAAACATTCCAAAAGCACCATAAGCCTTAATGTGAATCAGAGAAAAAGGAAAGATTTAAAGAGAGGATCCAAGAACTCCAAGAGAGATCACCTGAAAAGACTTCCAACCACTATTGTCCTTAAGGTATCTCAGGTGTTTATATCTTTAGTCTTGACATTTTGAAGATAGAAATCATACAGATTGGAATGTTTTGGAAGTAATAAAGATTGTTGAATAGGTGAAAGACTATATTGATTCCAACGGATGGAAAATTTTTCTTTTTATATGACATTGATTTTCACATTTAATATTGTTAAGCTTTCTATCCACATCACTTTCTCGTGGGATTCAACCCTTACTTACCATTATAATGTTTACAAACTATAGTGCACTTGCCTAGTTAGTGAATGATAAATTTGTAATAAGAAAATTTTTAATAGTATTGGCATAAAAGTACATATCAATATAAGCACTTTATGAATTATTCATAGAAAGAAATATAATGTGTATTAGTCTTACTACTTTATCAATGCTGATTCTTAATAGTAGGATAACTAAAAAAGTTAAAAACAACATAAATAAAATATTGAAACTATAATATCATTAGAATTTAATTTGAATGTATTTATTTATAAATTTTATTTTATGAATTATTTCTTTGAGAAATTAACTATGGAATAATTAAAATATTTAAATAAATAAATGTCGAATACAAGCAACCAAATGATTGAATTCAATAAAAAGGGATCCATTTAAACTTTTATAGGGATAACTGCTCTTCGAAGCCTATGTGGATTCATTAATCACCAATTATGAAAGTAAAACCAACTCTTTATGGTTTACATGTGGTCACGTAGGTTTGGTGAGACTTGTCTTTTAACTTAATCCAAAACTTTAATTTGATCTCAATTTAAAACTTGAGCCTAATTTCGACTCAAAATTTTGAGCTCAATCAAATTTAGAACTACCCAAAAAAATTCCAAGCCTAATTAGGGATCAATCCAAAATTGAAGTTTTTGACTAAAATTTAGCTTTTAGGGTTAACAATGTCTTTAAACTCAAAACTTAAACTTTTTTATAAAACCTAAAATTTATGTAAATCCCGATTAAATTTGACTTCATATGTGGACTTTAAATCAAATTTGAACCTTTTTGTGAAGTCTACTATCACTATTCTATACATTATTCTTTTTTAGCACCTTTTCTCTTTTTCATTGATAAATACAACACTTTGTAGTCCACTCACTTAAAATTTTCTGTTTATACTTGAATTTATATATCATACCTTCTTTGTATGATAGTTTTTGCTACATTTTTTAATATGCTACACCTTTTTTAATATGTAAAGAATCATATAAAATAAAGACATTAGCCCATCTATTGTTCGTACAAAGGTTCCATAGGCTTAAGGCTTAAAGCCATTCAACTATCAACACAAATATAGCACTTGTAACATTAAAAATAATAACTTAGATATAACACTTGTAAAGGTAATCAAATTTTAACTGATGAGGCTTCACACTTGTTGACACATTAGGGACATGCAAGGCTTGTTCTTCTCAAGGTCAAAGTGTGGAGAACTCCATCTTTCCTTCATCCATAGCTGAACGACGTTCTAGAGAGGATAAGTTTTAGTCTTCTATAACTTGTTTAATTTCTTCCCTATTTCCTATTTATCTTTTGGCATCTTCTTACTATTTCTTGTATTTCCTTGTGTGTTTCTAGGTAAACAAAGGGGAGCTCTGCATGGGGGATCCATATAGGTAACTTTCCTAAATTTATGAGAGTTCCCCTCATGTTGTTCCTTTGTTCTCCATACATGTGCTAGTTCTTACCTACATTGCTTTGCTTCGTTATAAAAATTTTAAAGCCTGCTCCGCTAAGATGATTGCTTTTGATTTATAATTATATCATATTATTGGGAAAAAATTACCACAATCACAACAACAATAATAGTAAGAGAAATAAATGAAAGAAATTAAATCAACCCACAACCAATTTATGTGAAAAACTCCTCTCAACTAGGGAAAAAACTACGGTCCAGATCTTTACGGACTAAAATCAATCCACTATAATAATCAAGAGTACAATCGACAACCAACAATAATAATCTCAATGACAAGTACAATTATCTCTAAATTCTATTTCACAATCAATTTCGTACTTTCTAAAAACCTAAGAGATACCACACACCAAATATATGTCGATGATGATCTGCTTCCTTTTGATTATCTCACCAAATAACTGCCGTTCCACAAGCCAAAATAATGGAGTAAACTTCTCTCCTCCGTTCTAGTTTATTTGTAGCAATACCACCCACAAGCTAAAAAAAACGTAAACCCTATTTTATCTTATCATAAATTGGGTTCTTCAATAAGTTATCAAAACCTACCACTTATGGGTATTTGAGACTTAGGGAGATACCCAACATATTCCTCCCTCAACCCAAATCACTAAAGACCTTCACCACATCTGAGAATCGAACCCTTTTCTTCACAACCTTGTCCCTCTGGATGCAATGGCCCTCCACATAGCAAATGTTGTTGTCGCCCTTCCTCCCTTGCATCACCAAGTGAGCACCGCGGTACACTTTGTATCACCTTCCACTACTAACATATTTATGCCCGTACTTTGTCAATTCGCCTAAAGAAAAAAGCTTAGCAAGAGCACTTGACACATATCTCACATTATAGATGGTTCAGGTCACACTATCATCGAGCTTCGTCCTCACGATCCCCATTACTTAGACCATGTTGATGTGACCATACTCCCTATCTTAGTGCAAAGTATCAAATATCTTAGTGCAAAGTATCAAACAAGGCTTGGTCTCTACAAACATGAACCGACGTGGCTGAATCCAACTCCCAACTCTCTTGGCCCTTCTTCATCTCACCATTAGTAGCCAATAACAAATCACCATCACCATCACCATCACCTATGATCACA
The DNA here is from genome assembly GCA_027563575.1 of Erythroxylum pedicellare. Taxonomy (NCBI): domain Eukaryota; kingdom Viridiplantae; phylum Streptophyta; class Magnoliopsida; order Malpighiales; family Erythroxylaceae; genus Erythroxylum; species Erythroxylum pedicellare. The sequence goes on from JAOQMP010000007.1 coordinate 11,981,749, forward strand.
TTAGTGGAATCACTATCATCATATACTTTAGTCTTTCCTTTCTTCTTTTGCTTCAAATGGAGACTCTTCAAGTCCTCCATCATCTTCAGACAATAGCTTTAGATGTGGCCCTTCTCCTTACAATAGTAATACTCCACCTGACCAAAGTCTTTCACGCCAGATTTCGATCTTCTCCTTGATTCATCTCCCCTTCTCTCTTGATTCCTCCCTCTCTCATACTCCCTCACAACTAGTGCTCGATCACCATCTCCTAGAGAACCTCCATCAACATGTGTCATCATCCTTTCGTTCTCCCTCAATACCGCATAGTTTCATCTAGCGTAATCTTCTCCCTACTAACAAGCAACGTCATGATAATGGGTTTGTAGGACTTGGGTAGTGAAGCCAACAACAAGAGAGCTTGTTCTTGATTAGTGATCTTCCCATCCACATTCTTCAACTAACCCACTAGTTGATTGAACAAATTAATGTGGTCCTGCAAGGTTGTACCCTCCTCCATCCTTAACTGGTACAACTATCATCTTAAGCACAAGATATTAGTCAATGATTTGGAGGCATACACACTTTGGACCTTATCCATCAAAGCTTTTAGATCCGTCTCACTCAAGTAGTTGTACTTGATCTCCGGAGCAATAGCCAACCAAATCATACTAACATCCTTTTTCTTCATCGACAACTTGGCATCATTCAAACTCACCGACTTGTCTGCCTCCAAAGTTGCATCTAAATATTATTGTACCAATAAGCCCCCAATAGTACTCTTTCACACCCAAAAGTTAATTTTCCCATCAAACAAGGGAACGTGAAATTTTGAAGCACTATTTTCACTCATTCTCTTCTCACACTAATTCCTTCCTAAATCAAACAAGCGGTAATTTTTCCTACATAAGGATCCTCCAACCACATCTCTGTTATCACTTATTGGGGAAATAATTACCACAACCACAACAACAATAATGGCAAGAGAAATAAGTGCAAGAAATTAAATCAACCCACATGCAATTTACATGAAAAACTTCTCTTAACTAGGGGAAAAACCACGGTCTAGATCTTAACGGACTAAAATCAATCTACTATAATAATCAAGAGTACAATCGACAACTGACAACAATAATCTTAACGGTAAGTACAATTATCCATAGGTTTTAGTACAAATTGAAAACTCCAATCAATTTCGTACTGTCTACAAACCCAAGAGATACCACACATCAATTATCTGTCGATAATAATCTGCTTCCTCTTGATTATCTCACCAAACAGCTACCGTCTCACAAGTCAAAACAATAGAGTAGACCTCTCTTTTTCTTCTCCTACATTCTGGATTATTTGCAGCAATACCACCTACATGCTCAAAAAACGTAAACCTTATTTTATCTTATCATAAATTGACTTCTAATAAACCACCAAACCTACCACTTATGGGCCAATAAAAGAACTCTTTAATTAGTTGGCTACCATTTGTAAGTAAAATAAAGCTTACCCTTGCAAAACTCACATAACTAGTATTTAAAATTTGGAGAGAAACTACATAGATATGATATAAAATAAAAGTCGAAGATAATAAACGGAATAGTGCTGTGAGGTTTGGTTGATAACATAAAGATAACTTCAATCTGAATTCATATACGATAATAATTTTAAAAAAAGTAAGGTTCTATTAATTTCAAGTAAGTGGAGGAGATGAGGGCTGCTCATAAATGCGCATTATAAGATAAATTTGGATAGGATAAGAGTACTACTTTTGCTTCAACTTGCAACATCCGCACCCTCATAATGACGTTTCTTAGTGGCAAATAGACATCGGACTAATTTTGCGCATTGCTTATTTCAAGTTTTTAGTAAAGATGTATAAAATTTTACTTCTGCTCCCTCAAATTATTCAAACTCACAAGATTACTGTGAATAGCATACATTCTCAAATATTAAAGCCACACTCCTGGCCTCTGGACACCATGATATTGATGACTCCTATAACAAACTCCCTTTATATGCTTAGAAATTATCAAATGTAGGCGTAGATGTGATTTCGCATTTTTAACTGAAAACTTTGGCAAGAACATTAGCATTTAGTGGGCATGCAATTGTTGAAAAGGGACAGATGACATGAATTGTTGACAGAGACGCATGAAGTAACAGCGACCTTATATCTTAAGGAAATTGGAGAACAGACAAACTTCCACTGTGGGAACTTCTACACCTGCAGTCTGCTTTTGTCCGAATCCATTACTCACTGAAACCTCATTGAGGTATTAGGTCAGCAACAAGACATCTCATATGGCTTGCACTTGTTTTCTATGTCAAGCCGACTTACCTTATATTCGCATTTCACACGTAACGTGATATCTTAAAGTAGATGACTCGACTCTGAGTGTAACAAGTGTTTTAAGTTCCCAACCTCTTCGTCCACATAATTTGCTAGTTTTGTTCTTTTCATTTTACAACTAATGGTAAAACAACGTCCAAGTGAGCTTAGAAGTCGAGTTATTCAAAGGTGATACAAATTCCCTCAGAGCTTGCATCTCATCAAACCTTTCTTTTTCATATTATTCTTATTATAATATATCATCCAATGAAAGGACCCATCTCAACTAACCGATTGGAGCCAAGCATTTAATTAAAACAATTGCACTTATTAGAACAGAAAAAGAAAAAGTTTAAGTAGAATCCGTCACAATGCATCACTTGCAGGACAACACTGAAGCCAGAAACTGCACTAAAATCGCCCACAAGATGCTGCGTCCGTCTATGGTTTCCAGAGGATGGTTGTCTCTGCAATCATGGAGGTGACCACATAAGGGTCCATGTTGGACGCTGGCCTTCTGTCCTCAAAATAGCCTTTGCCTTCCCTCTCTGTCTCCCTCCCTACTCTCACTGATGCTCCACGGTTTGCTACACCCTATCAGGATTCAATAGCATGATTGATAAGTTCTTAGTAAAGACAAAATGATCATCTAATCTTCATATGTTTAATTCAGGTGTGTGTGTGTGTGTGTGTGTGTATTCAACCAAGTGAAAACAAATTGAGACCACGTTCTTACCCATGAAAAGGTGTTGATGTCAGCTGTTTCATGGCGTCCAGTCAATCTGCGTTCGTTGCCTTTCCCATAAGCCGCAATATGTTCCATGTGCCTCAGTCTAAGATTTTCAATAGCCTTCTTGATCACCTCATAACCTCCATCATTCCTCATAGATTTTGTGCTGAAAGTGCAGTACACCAAGTTTTCAGTATAAATACTCGTGGAAATCAATATCAGAAGCAAGTTTCAGTCATTGACTGGTTGCAAATGTAAACCCGGTAACCTGTAGTTAGTGTGAGCACCAGCCCCATTCCAGTCGCCCTGGAAATTCAAAGGAAATGAGTACATTTCATTATGCAGACAAATGCATGGTCGGTGGATTTGGTCAAAAAGATTTGCTTCAGTATGCAGACAAATTCATGGTGGTTGGATTTGGTCAAAAAAAAACTTGCAACAACGAACCTACCTGGATAGGTTTGGGGTCGAAGGAGAGTACAACTCCAGCAATCTCCGAAATCCTCTACGGTGCATAAAACAAGGAAAATCAGATTGATTATGTAGTTACGGATAGAAAATACAAATATGGATTGCTAGTATAATGTATCAACGAACCTCTAAGACATAACGAGCAGCCCACAACTCATCTCCAGCTGAGATGCCGACAGCAGGACCAACTTGGAATTCCCACTACATGATTGTAACAAAGCATGCTAAGTGGAGCCTGAATGGAAGGGACTACAACTACTTTTAACGAAAAATACAGAATCCAATATATACCTGACCAGGCATCACTTCTCCATTGATGCCAGAAATATTAATCCCAGCATAAAGGCATGCTTTATAATGGGAATTAACAATGTCGCGTCCAAAGGCTTTATCAGCTCCAACACCGCAGTAGTAAGGCCCCTGTTTGCAATTCATAAGGATCAAATGTCTTGGAATAAAACAAACTGCCAAGTGCCTTAATACCTAAAAGCTAGAAAAGATAAAATTACTGTTACAAATTAACAGAATGAATGGCAGTAGTTTGATCTTCTCGTTTCAGAGAACACTCTGAAACCACTCTAAATCAACACTTCCAGAAAACAAAACACAACTCATTGGTCAATACTACTTATAACTGTGATGGGGAAAGGCCGCCAATACCTGAGGTCCTGGATAACCACCAAGAGGCCAGCCAATAGGCCAGTGGACATCTCTCTGTAACAAGGTATACTCCTGCTCTATCCCATACCTGTAGATATAGTACAGGACAAATTAACAACACATGTACAAGAAAGCAAAAGAAGAACAAGTAAAAAAGGAAATATGAAATGCCAAATCAAGAAAAAAGAACATGAAATTTATTTATTTTTAAAAAGAGAAGAGAGAGAATTCAGTGGAATAAGGTATAAATGACGGATACCAAGGCTCTTCAGCAACAACATCTGGATGGCTGAAAATCTTAGCAGCGTTATGTCTTTTATTAGTTGGAATTGGTTGTCCAGCTGGAGTGTAGGCATCACACATCACCTGTAAATCGAAGATTATTAGGTCTACTGACAAAGAAGAATTCATAGCCCATTAATGACCAAGTGGTTGCGGAATAACCAAACAAACAAGATTATTATTTAACAGGGAAAAAGGAACCTACCAAGATGTTGTTGCCTCTCCTAAATGGGTCTTTGAATATCGCTTGCGGACTATTTTACATACCAAATAAAAAGCAGATTCACTTAGAAAACAGGTGCTAAAGAGAACACAGCTATAACGCACAATCAGACGGAGAGAGGGAGACTATACTATAAAATGACTTCACTATCTTCTCCAGGAGCTTGACCAGTGCTTGAACCGTCGTAGTTCCACTTAGGAAGCGTACTGGGATCGCTCACTGGACCGTTTAGAGTCTATGCCGTGTAAAATCAAGACGAACACTCAAGGTAAGATCATAGGTTACGAATAAGTTCGTGAAGAAGGAACAAAGATATAAAAGGAAGACGAAGACAATAAGAAGAAAAGTGACAAAAAGAGTACCCTGGCTTTGCTACGAAGGTCCATACCAGATCCACCGATCCTGCACCACAGTTTAACTTATAAAAAAAAATCTGAGCTTTAAACGAGCAATCAAAATATGTCAATACCCATCAAGCAACATGTTAATATCCGTTAAAACATAAACCGAAGATGGCTCCTTGAGCTTTTGACAGGAATGAGAAAACCCAGAAGTAAGAAAAGTAACACGCAGAACCAACACTTCACAGAACAGTGGAAGCAGTTGAAAACAAAGAAAAAGAGTGATATAACTGACCATATGTACTCTGCAATGATCTTCTCAGATGCATCAGAGAGGTTCAAGTTGACAAGATCTGAGAGAATAGACATATCCAGAAACAAGAAACCGGAATGCAACAAACTTTGGAAGAGCTCCAAACAACGAACTTTGAGTGCTTTGGTTGGCTATCCTAACGCGGAAACTTGTATCTCACCCAGCAACTGATCTCTTATAGTAACGGAAGTAGGAAGAGACAAAGAAGGAAGGTAGGCTTGTTAAGGTAAACATCAAGGTGGAAGAATGAGTAAGATGAATACTTTTTATAGGCAAAAGTTCTGATCACCAATTATTTATGTTGCCTCGATTATATAAATAAAAAAATTGTCGGGATTAACGTAATTGTTGAGTTAAAAATTATATATTGTATAAGATAAAGTACTAATTTGTCAAAGGACGTCAAGGCCTTGGTTAACTTTTGGAGGTTGAAAAAGAATTTTTTTATTGTAAAAATTATTTTTAAAAAATAAATATTTGATTCTAAAATTTAAAAGACACTTTTTAAGTAGAAATAACTTTTTAAGAAGCTAAAATATAGCTTTTTAAAAAGCTCAAATTTGGAGCTTTTTAAAAAATCCTCATTTTAGCCTTTTTGGATAAATATTTTTGCGTCGTTTACGTTTATATTGAAAATTAAAAAAGTGATCAGTGGTTCTGTTCTTTGGTTTATATCGAGTTCTTTGGTTCTGTTCTGTTTAACGGATCTTTTCAAAGACATAACAAAAACTCATCTTCTCAAGGAGATCGAAAGGATTAACTCACAAGTATGTTTTTTTTTAGTATGCTTTTTCTGGGATTTTTTGAATGCTATTTCTTGTTCTTTTTCCTCCTCCTAACTTTTTTGTCCCCTCCATTCACGATGACTTCGTGTGAGTGCATCGGTTGATAATGTTTTATATTGTGCTGGCTGATGGTGTATATGCGTCGG
>JAOQMP010000007.1:12011445-12023569 GCA_027563575.1 Erythroxylum pedicellare
ATTGGATCATAATTATAGGTCTAACTTCAAACTCTTAAAGTAACAAAGGCTCGCTTCTTATGTAGAGATCTACCATCAAGTTGTTTATGGCCTTCCTTGCCTTACATCATGTCACCAACCCTCTAATATCCTTCAAAAGATCTCCAAAAACATTTTGTATTTGAGTAATAGATGTTTAATTCACATCAAAGGGTGTGAATGAATCACTATAGAATGTAACATCTCTAATATAATAAGTCTCTCTTTTTAGACTCTACATTGTATTATAAAGTTCTCTGTAGAATCCATTGTGGGAGAATCTCATTATCTTTTAAGTAACTAAAAAATTAATGGTTCAACTACTCTCCACCTGTATTAGATATAAGTCCCTTAACACTTTTACTAGTTTGTTATCAACCTTAAGTTTTATTTCATTGAAACTTTAAATTGATTTTGACTTCTTTTTATACAGAATATATAATTATATTTAGAATGATTATCTGGAAAAATGATTACGCACCTCTGATGTGAGTAGACAGACGAACACATACATCTGAATGTATAAGTTGTAGTAACTCATTGGCATATTCTCATTTAACACTAAATTGAGGTGTGGTTGTTTTACTAAACAAATAAGATTCATAGGTTTTATATGATTTATAGTCAAAGGATCTAAACATCCTTCCTTATATAACTTTGTGATTATAGTTTTTTTTAAGAAATTGAAGAAATAATATATTCCAAGAAATAAGGATAGGCCTTACCAAAATGGATAACGAGTAGCTAGACAGATTACATCCTCACAAAGGCAAATATGAGACCTATAATTGATAATTTAGTTCTTAATGAGTATATGTTATACGATTTCCCATTTAGGTGCTACTTCAATTTATAATGCTTTATCCCTTAAACAAAGCATGAAATACTCCTCTATCTTACTCATAGTGCTCATCTTAAAGCTGACCTATCTAAATCTCCTTATAGGCCTTTGTTGCCACTTATCATATAAACTAATGTAAAGAGCTAGCTTAAAGAGCTTGAAATTGCCATTTAACAACTTGCTTTTGCTTACCCAATCAACTAGCTCCTCTTATTGATTACTAAAAACACCAATATTGCAATAAAATTTAATTTTTTCCTATAATGCTCTAATGTATAAACATTGGAAAAATAAGTGATCCTGTTTCTCAAGGCTATTATAGCACTAGATGTAAGTAGGCTTTAAGTTTAATGAGCTTCTCACCTTGTCCATTATAACTAATCTATTCCATTGAAGCTAGTTAAGTTGTGACTGTATACCGGGAATTATTTCTAGGGGACCAGATGATCCTATACTAGATTACCTCAGGAGCTTAATGCTTGAACAACTAACTTATAGATAGGTTAGTGAACTTTCCTAAAATGTGAAGTCTATAAGAAACTCTATCTTCCTTGGTTGATCTTAGCATGTAATTAAGAATATTTTAAGATAACCATTTAAAGCTTCTAAGTTTGACGTTCAATAGTTGGTCTATGATGAGATCACTAACCTTAACATTTGGATTTAACATATATTTTAAATGGAATAGATAAGGATATAGGCTTAGAGGTCCTTTATTACACTAATTATCTAACCAAACCTAAGTATTTTTTCCATTCCCAATTACACATTTGAAAGCAGAAGCCATTTTATCTCTTATTTTCAGTATATTGAGCCATGACCATGAGTTATTCGGATTACTTTGCACTTCCAAGAAGTTTTTCTCTTATAAGTGTTCAGTTCGCCATTGAACCTATAAGTGGTCTTTGTCATTAAGTATTTTCTATATTTTTTAGCTAAGAGAATTTTTTTGAACATTTGTATAGATATTAATAACCTTGCTTTCCTAGACTGCATATATCTTTCTAGGACACCTTTACTCCTAAGGCTTTATATTTGTCACTTATTTTTTCTTTTCATTTTATTTATTTTTAGGATTAGCCTTTTAAAAATTTAATTCATACAAACTATTTGTAAGTAATCTAGATCAATAACAAATATCATCTTTATAAGTAACAACTTTTATTCTTAAAGGAAAGATGATTCCATTCAAAAATAGATTAGAAATGGAAATAATATTTCTATTAATAAGTATAATATAATAAAATTACTTAATTATTTTATAAGATTAGAAGCCTAAGCTAAACTATAAGTTTCTACAACTAATATAGCAACACTTACTTTATTGCTAATGTATAGATCCACATCACCTTTCTTTCATAAAACACTCTTTATTAGCAACTTCTCATCACTAAAGTTCATAGAAACCACATCCAATATCTGATACCCAATATTATGAAAAAAATAAAAATGATCATAATCATTAACATACCTAAAGATGGAGCTTCCTTAAGCTTTCTATCATTCAAGATAATAAGAAAAACCTTATAGTTCTTCTTCTAGTTACATTAGCTGAAAAATAAAATCACATTTCTTGTCATTAATCTTCTTCTTGTCACCAAAATTTGACTTTCTTACTTTAGTATAAGCCTTATATATCTTTTTTTCTTCCTAGAACCTTTTCTCTTTCTCCTACTACAATATGCAATAAGAACAAAATTGGGTTCCTTCTTAAGGCACCCTTATGTAGGCTTAAGTATATTTAATAGCTTAAGTGATGATTAAATTTTAATCTACTAAGGAAAGTGTATCTGACATTCTATACTATTAAAATGCTAATAGACGTTGATCATACTAAGAGATAACTTGTATAGAATCTTATAATCCTATTTTATCTAATCAATAATAAAATTGGGTTTGGTTAATTGTTTTATAATAATAAACTAAACTAAGTACCAACTACTTTAGATAACCATTAGAGCATTGTATAATAATAAAAAATAACATCAATATTAAGAAACACCTAGAGTAGATTTTTGCCTAAATTCATCTTATATAATTATTCAATTATAGCTATTATATCGTTTAGAATAGAAAAGTCTTTTAGTGTAAAGATCAGCCTCCCATTAATATAAAGCCACCTATTGCTAAATAGATTGACCTGTATCTCTATCTAATTAACTACATATATAATGAGCTAAGTTCTTTGAAACCCCACAAAATATTAACTTGAAAGTAGAAGATTTATATAATTCTATATTTAGATCATAAACAATGATGACTAAAGATACCCCCTTCTTCCCCAATTGTCAACCCTAGCTAGTATACCTTCTAGTAAACCCGACTTTCATTTAGCTTCTACCATCCTTCCCTCTAACTTTCCTTACTCTCTAGCTTTTCCTCCTATTTGCTTCCCTAAGCTCCCCACCTTGTATATGGTCATAATAAAGAATAACACATATAAGCCTCAAATATAGAAACCTTTATTGAAAATTAAATCAAAAGAATAAAAAACTCCATTAAGGTTTAACCTAATATAGATATGAAAGTAGAAAATACTAAAAAAATAGTTAAAGGGAGCAAAACATTCATTCTAATGTATCCCATAATGAAAACCTCTATCCTATACTAGTAATCACTTTTTTAATAATGATTTCGATATTTCTCTAATAGAAATACCCTACCTATGTGTTCTTAGGCTCACCTTGGGTAAGCAACTGCTAAAACTATCAGAAACTAGTCTAGAATTAAAGAAAAGTTTAAAAAAAGATTACAATTTTTGTTTTGTTTCTTGTTATTTTTCTACCCTAGAAATGGTCTATGACATAAATTTGTCCTAAACCTTATATCTGTCTACTAAAATTTTGGAGAGGTACTCAAGCTTAGACACATATATGTCCTAGTTTATGCACCATTCTACAACTTTTTGTCAAGAGGTACACAAGTTAAGACAAGTTCATGTATTTTTACCAAAATTTCTCTCTGCCATGTAGCATACTTTTAAACATTGTATTGGATCATTTCTTAATCTCCAAGTTATCTGAGAAGAATATGGGTTGGCACATGGTCGTCTCTCAAAATGTGTTAAGATAAATTAATGTTTTCTTCATATTTTACCTTGAAATATTCCTGTATATGCCAATCTTTAAATAGATTCTTATTTAATTACCTAAAATAATATATAAAATCAATTAAACAAAAGTAATTTGGATAGAGAACTTAGCAAAATATTAAAGATATGTGCATATTTCATGAACATCAAATACCCCACACTTAGAATTTTCTTGTTTTCAAGCGAAATCAATGTTAATCACCCTCATCTTAACCAAGATTCAATTCTAGAAAAATTTTAACAATTTTATTATGATAACCCAAAGCACTCATTATCCACCTAACTGCACTATTTATCAACTATCTAGCACAATACATACTTGAAATAACTTGCTATTTAGCTCATCCTAATTCAAAAATCATTCAAATTTAAGCTTAATGGAAATAATAGCTATTAGGAGAAGTTTAAAACCATAATAACGAAAATCCCCAAAAATTAAAGAAAATCTAAGAAAAATGCAATGAAACAAAGAAGGGTGGTCACAAATGGCATGAAACAACCAAGCTAGGTTACAAAGGAGTTTGCACAAGGGACAGAAAAGTGAAGAAGAAGAATGGGGTGAGTGAGAGAGGGAGGTGGCTAAGGATCTTTTAAAATCATAGATGCATATTGTTTGTAGACACGGGTGTGTCCAAGACTGCTTAAACATCTAGGAGGATTTAGAAGTGGACACAATAATGTCTATATAACATGTTGTATGTGACACAGACATGTCCAACAACCATATAAGTCATTGGGTCTGTGTGAGAAAATTTGAAATTTTCACAAGAGTAGATATGGACATGTACAATGACAAGTGTAATTCATTGAGCATTTGTTAAACATAAAACAATACAAATGGGTTACATGGGTATATCAAACGACTATGTGCACCTCTAAATTCTTGGAAACTTTAAAATTTTAGCTTAACCTAAAGTTAATTGCATAAAACACACCATTAAAATATAAAATAGGAAAAATCATTGAGGATGCTCATCAAACTAAAATAAAACCCTAATCTTGATGTCTATTCCACATAAAAGAATCTAATAACTAATAAAATCCTAGAACTAAAATCTAAGTAAATCAAAACATATAATTAAATTAAAATAATTCTTAATTCTTAGGTAACCTCCTAAGTAGCGTTTGTATAATGTCCTTAACTAGATATACCATGAATAATTAAGGTGGCTTAAGGAGATTAAACTCCTTTATTCATCATCTTCCTCTTAACCTTAAAAGAGACATAGATCCAATGGATCTTTAAAAATAACACCTTACATAACATCAAAAATTGAAAATTCAATTATATAAAGAAAATAGAAAGCTTCATCATATTCAAGGGAACATCTTATGGAATCTGATATTTTGAAGGCAACTTCTTCTTCTCCAACCCTACGCACTAGTTTACTATCACTAATATCAATTCCAGCTCTAGTAGTTGTTAGAAATGGTTAACCTAGAATAAAAGATACCTTTTGTATCCCCATCCATATCTAAGATCACAAAATCAACTGGGAGAATAAATGTATAAACTTTAACAAGTACATCCTCAATGATATCCCTATGATACTTAATTAATCTATCTGCTAACTAAATGCTCATCATAGTGGGTATTGGTTCTCTTAATCCCAATTTCTTGAATAATTTATTTAATACTAGCACTTAAATTAGCTAAAGCTTTTTCTAATAACAAACTACAAATTAAATAAGGGATAGTAAAAATCATTACATCCATAAGCTTCTTGGGCAACAAATTTTGTAGAATAGTTGAACGTGTCCCACTTAACATCACCATAGTTAACTCCTCCAAATTTATCTTGTTAGATAGCAACTCCTTTAAGAACTTTACGTACCTTTTCATCTACAAAAGAGCCCCTACAAAAGGTAAGTTAATATGGAGTTGTTTAAAATTTTTATGAAATTTACCGAATTGCTCATCCATGTGATCTTTCTTCAATTTAGTAAGATATTGGATGGTAGGCGAGATTTTGTTGACTTTTGAAGAATGGTTTATGTCCTTAGATTTCTAATGACTCATCTTATCATTCTCCTCCTTACTTTAGGTCTTGTTCTTAACTTTTAATTTCTTTTAACTCTTAAAGGTAAATGTCACCATATGTTCTTTAGAATTTTTCTTAATGCTACTAGGCAAACTCCTTTATTGTCTTTCAGAAACTAACTTTGTAAACTGATCAATCTAGTTCTCCAAGTTATGGATACAAGCATTTTGATTCCTTATTGAGGTTTCAATAACTTGAAATCTCGTATCTGAAGTCTGGATAAATTGATTCATAAAGTTATCTAAGCTTAGTGTAATGCCCCAACATATACCCAAGACGTATTATAACATGTTTAGGGTGTATTAAGAAGTGATCATAAAGAATTAAGTGAATATAAGCATAGTAAGGGACATAATGGTACTTAAAGTAAAAGATATGGGTAAATTAGTAATTTGTTCATTTCAACATAGCCATACATACTTAGACCTGAAATATGGATGAAAATGATATTAATTGATGAGATTTTATGCTAAGGTGGGAATTAAAGGAATATTAAGGGCTAAATGTGTAATTTTCCTAAAATCAACACACGGACTAATAATATTAAAACATGTGTTACCAATAGGATTAAAGCATGTGTGACCCATAGGATTTAAGCATGTGTGTCATAAAATGGGCATATAAGAGAGGAGAGAGGGAAGTGCATTTAGCATTTTGAATGCCGAATTTTCCTCTTCTCATTTTCTCTCCATTTCATCTTCTTCATCACACCATTTTGCATGTAAAGAATCAAGCTAATCCTAGGTGGAAATCAAGGTAAAAGTTAGGGTTTTCTCTTCATATTTATCTTTTCTTGCCTTTCTCATAAAGATCTAAAATTATAAAGTTGGAATTGAGATTAAGATATGTATTTGTTGTGTTTTTAGCTGTTGAATCAAGCAAAGCTAAAGGAGAAGAGAAGGATAAGTACTATAAGAGTTAGTTGGTCGAGTTTGAATGGATAAAAAGATTCATTTGGATATAGAATGGTTGATGGAATGGTTTCTTGATGTTACTTTGGCATTACTTTGCATGGAATTGGTTGAATATGACTATAGAGTAACATGTAGTGGACTTCTGTCTTAAGTTAGTTTGAACTAGATCATTCTTTTAGCCATAACTAGGACTAAAGACCTATAAATTGTTTGATTTTATTTGGAGATGAACTTAAGACATATCACTAAAAATATATAGAAGAGAACTTGACTTAATTCTGGCTGAATGGCATAGGAATTTGAGATTGAAAATAGTGACTTGATGTTGTCACTATTTTGGAGCAGCTTGTGATATTTGGTGCATATCTCATGATTTATAAGTTTAAACGGCTTGTTTTTTATGCTATGGAAACTAAAGATATAAGGAAATCAATTTCTAGAAGAATTGAAATCCTAATTTAAATGGTTTCTATGTGAAAATTTTGAAACAAGTAGAGGTGTGAATTCTAGGTAGGGGACACTATAGGAAGGAAATTACGCTATTTTGATTTTATTTTCATTTATGATTTTATCAAATCTTATATGAACCTTTTCGAATGTTTATGAAAATGTGAAAATACTTATAAATAAATGAAATATGACTCACCATATGTAAATTAGGTAATTAAACATTGAAATTTAAGATTTATTATAATGTATATTAAAAGAAATTTACATGTATACAGATCATTTATATGCATATTTATTGCTTATATATGTGTACTATGATTATACAAATGTGATTTTGATACACTTATAATGGTGGTAAGTTATGACTTGCATGTATGAATGCAAATACAGATTTTATGATTTCAAATGAATATCGTATGATTTGTCAATATATGAATTATGAAATTGGCACATGTTTAAAGGAAAATGTTACAATGCATGCTTAATTTTTTTGGTGGTGGATAGATAGGCATGCCTATAGGATTACAATGTAGCTGCTACAGTTTGACACCAATAGTTCCTTCATTTTGAGACTATAATGTCTCTATAGTTTGATACCTTCAGATATCTATAGTTCCCATTATCCACACCCACGAGAATGTGTAGGCCTAACACATAATGTAAATTAAACAGTTATAAATAAGAAATACAACATGTCAACATTAATAATTGGTATTGATGAGCATTTGTATTGATTGTATTGATGATTTGTAATGATGAGCAATTGTATTGATAATTTGTATTAATGAGCATTAAATATCAAAGTTTTTCTTACAAATGTGAATTTACAGTATATGATAACACATTGAAGCATATCTGCATTATGTACCTCTATTAATTATGCCATCACTATTTATACATTTTGTGATATTTATGAATGTGTGTGCTTGGTAGATGACTGTTGTGAGTGGTTATCCAAACTAAGTGTTTCTATACTAAGCTTTCAAGCTCAACACGGGTGTTAATCTGTGTAGGTCCAAGTAATAGAAATGATGTACATGGATCATCTGAACAGACCAAGGCCAACCCTTTATTAAATGTACTTTTTGATTGTATCTTTTTGGTTAAAGATGATTACAGATGTAACAGTTTGCAACTAAGAACTTAAGTTATATGTAATATTTCTTTTGGATTATCATGTAAATGCAAAGATGTAATACTACTCTTAAATGATAAAAGTGGTATGAAATTTTATATAATGAAAAGATGTAATACTACTATTAAATGATAAAAGTGATATGACATTTTTCTAATATTTATATGTACAACATTGAATAGGCAAATATGTGATGAAAGTCCCTATAAATGAATAGAAATGTATGTCATGAATGTTTGTACTAGAATTTGGTTGCCATGTATATGGGTGCTTGTAGACTCCTTATAGGGGGCGTTATACTTAGCTTCTTTTCTTAAGATGGGTGTTGTTAAAATCTCAATAGAGGGTTGTTCCTTTATTGTCATTGATTCTCCTAAGAAAAATTCGATTGATTCCCCCACTTGGAGTAATTGTTAATCCATCTATATTTTTTCTTAAAGCTTCAACCTAGCCTAGCAATGTTATAACTCCATCTACATCATAAAATCTAACTAGCTTGCTAGGTTTTTCTCAAGAAAAGTTCCACTAATAATTTTTCATTGTCATTTCCTCAATAAGATCTTGAGATGTTTCTGGTGTTTTTTTTTAAGTACCTATAGCTGTTACATCAACCATCTGCCTAGTTGTTTGATTAAGCCCATTGTAAAAAGTTTGAATTTGCGGCCATGGTGGTAAACCCTGATATAAAAGGCACTTCCTTAACATCTCTTTAAATCTCTCCTACATATCATATAGGGCCTCTAAATCAATTTAAGCATAGGAAGAGATCTCATTCGTTAGTTTAGAAATTTTAGCTAGTGGAAAGTACTTTTAAAGGAATTTCTCTATCATATAGTTACATTTGGTGATGGATCCCCTAGGAAAAGAGTTCAACCATTACTTAGCCCTATACCTTAATGAGAATGGAAATAATCCCAATCTTTTTACATCAGTAATGGAACCATTAATTTTAAACATGTCTCAAATCTACAGAAACTTGGCTATATGTGTACTGGGATCCTCATCCTACAGCTCGTCAAATTATATAAACTGTTATACCAATTGAATAATGTTCAGTTTAATCTCAAAGTTGTTTGCAATAATAGTTGGCCTACAATGCTAGATTATGTTCTATTTAAGTTCAACTGAGAATAATCAAAAATTCTCCTTGGTTAGTATGTTATGATTTTTTATCCTTCGGTTTGAATCTAACGTTCCAAGTTCCCTATCTATTGATCTAGCTTTGCCACTCTAAGTTAGCTCCCTTAAAGATTTTCAAAAATCGTTCTTCTATTATTGGATCTTCTTCAACCAATTTAGATGGATTTCTTTGGGTCATAAATAACCCAGAGGCCTGCAAAAGTGACAAAACTTAAAATTCAACAAAACAATTCAACAAATTGTAAATAATAAATGAAATTTTGTAAAAAGATAAATAATGATTAGATTAACAAAAATTGGGTTTCCTAATATTATAATCCTTGATACAGTGCCAGAAATTTGATACGTAAGGTCCTTACCTTATAAATTCTCAAAGTCAATTGCTTCTATAGAACTATAATATAGTGACAGTGAATATCGAGTGTTAATCTAATAGGGACTACAAGTACCAGTAGTACCTCTTTTCTATTATCTAACCTACAAAATAAGATGATGGATGAATTTAAACAAGAAAACTAAGCTAAAGTTCAATATAAGTAATAACTAAAAATGCAAAGCACCTAGATAATGAATTATCTAAATCAAATAAGTAGTACCTAGATAATGAATCCTTTTAAGATTTATTAAATTATTAAGCCTTTTTCATGCAACTTAATTAGAGATCATTAGCTCATAAAAATTCCTATTTTATGTTAATATCTTTCTTAAGATTTGTCAACACATAATCCTAGGTTGATTGGCTGAAATTTCTTTCTAGTTAAAACCCCTAAGATTGATTTATTCAATATGTGAATTTTTCCATTAGGTTTGACTTCAATCTGAAAGATTTATCTATACCTTATCTCTAGGTTTGTATGCAACTCCTTTCAATTATACTAGATCTGTTCATAGAATGGATTTGTTAATCTCAAGTTCGTGAAATTATAAATGAAATAATATCTAATAAATGATTTTTTACTATGTTTTTATGCCTATATTGAGTATGTGTTACTTGTTATTTGAAAGTTTTATGATGTTTTTGGCATTCAAGGGAAATCTTGACATAAATGGAAGAATTGAAGTTGTTTTGGAGACACATGCCCATGTGAGTAACATACATGGCCATCTACACAGATCGTGTAAGGGTTTGTAAACGTGTAAAACTTTTAAAACACTATTTTTGCCTATGTGGAGATACACACCTGTTTGAGTAACACATACTACCTTGTCCCTTGCTTGTATAAGCTTATAAGAACATATAAAGTCATAATTTTAAATGGTTTTTGAGATATATGGTCACTTACATAGTTGAGTCACATATGATGTATAACCCAGAAACCATAATTTTGTAATATAAAAGGAAATTTTGAAGAGAAGACGAGAGAAAGGTGGCTATATTGAAAGCCACAACCAAAATTAGTGTTAGAGACATGATTCTAAAGCTAGGACAAGGAAAACAAGAAGATACTTCAAGAGATATGATAAAGAACAACCTTTCATCAAGGATTCAAAGGGATTTCATTATAAAGAAAAGGGATATAAATATACATGGATTTTTTCTTTTTATTATTTTTTTGAACTTTTTATGTTTGTTTCATTTTCTATATTTAGGAACTAATTTTGATTAGTGTCTACATAAGATGAATCTTAAGTTGAGATGGATATTATGAGTTACTTCTTTATTTAATGAAATTTAATTGATTGATTTATTAAGATTCAATTATGTGATTATATTCTTGAATTAATATTTCTGGGATATTAGTTTAATGTTTGATTCATATGATTGAGATTGAGAAATCCTCTTGTATGAATAGTTCTACCATAATTGGAAGGAGCTTAATGTAAACCTAAAGATACGATGATATAAATCCCCTAGATTAGGGTCAAGCCTAATAAAGAAATTCACGAATAAAAGTACTGCAATCTTAAGAGTTTTACCTAGAAAGAGATTTCAGTTAATTATGTTGGCTCCCAGATTTTTTTCCCTAGTTAAGCATGATTTAATTGAATTATAAGGTTTTGATGGATTTAATTTTTGGAGTTATTAATTATGTTCATGTGAGTAAGATTATATGATATAGGTTCATTGAATTAAAGTATTAAGGTAATAAGTTTGCATAAGGGGCATTTTTGGAAGATCTCTTAAGTTTAAAAAGACATAAGCTTAAAAGGAAGGGCAAAAGGGGCATTTTGCACTCATTAAGGGTATAAGAGCAAGAGGAAAACTAGTTGGCATGTGTTAGAAGAAGAAGAAGCGAAAATTAAAGAAAAGAGAAGAGAGAGAGTGTCGTGTAAGGAGAAAAGAAGGGAGAGAAAGAAAGCTAAGTTAGGTTTTAATTTTTCTTAGTCTTAAAGAGTGATTTTAAAGTTGTTCAAGAAGGAAAAAAGGAAGAGGAGGATTAGAGCTTCCATTAGAGCCAACAATCTCACTATTTGGTGAAGATTCAAGGTAAGTTTGATCTTAATCTTTTGGATTTTTGAAAGGATTTTAGTTCATAAAGCTTAAGAAATGTA
>JAOQMP010000007.1:12025472-12036374 GCA_027563575.1 Erythroxylum pedicellare
CTACTAGTACTTATAATTCTCATGGGATTAACCCATACTTGCCAATGTTAGTTGCAGCTATGTCATACACTTATGGTTTAATACATAAAAAAATACACACATACATGTCAATATCCTAGAAATATAAATTCAACATATAATTGAAACGTACAATTGAATCAACAATCAAATTGCATTAAATATGGAATCAAATCATAAAGTCCTTCCTAAGTTTCATCCCACCTAGGCATTAAACAAATTTATTTCATAAAAATAGAAAACATATCCGAAGGTTCAGAAGAAGAATTAAAAAAAAGAGAATTCATTATATATCTCATTTCTCTAATAAAATTCACTAAAACTTTGATGGACATTTTCTCTATATTCGGATCTCTAAGTTAATCTTCACTTCTCTACTACTGTAAGGTTCAAAACTATATTTAAAACCCAAACTCCTCTAATTTCCCTTCTTGATTGCCTTTTTATACATTAAAATTATGGTTTATGCACTAGGAACGGTCACCCACGCGGCTGTCTACAGTGACTGTGCCCCTCAATAACACTTTAAAAATTAATAGTCGGGCAAAAAAAATGACTCCAATAACTTACATATTATGTAGACACGGCAGTGTCCATCACCACACGAGCATGACTAATCTCAACATGGGAAAAACAATGTCTTTTAACTCATACACAGTTATAGGGATTTACGCAGTCCCTTATATGGTCGAACATGTAGGCATTTCCTTCCAAAATAGCTTCAATTTTTTAGTTTTCTACCTCTATTCTACCCAAATTCTTTTCCTTTTAATCCATAAAGGAAATTAGGTATAGTATAAATGAATTAAGTTCCAAAATAAAAAAAATCAAATAAACAACTAAAATGAAATAAACAAGGACTAAAAAATATAGTTTATTAAACGCTTATCAATTTATAATGATAAACTAAACTGAATATCAACCACTTTAATTCATCACAATAATATTGCACAATAATCAAATAGAATATCAATATCAAGAAATACCTAGACTAGATTTTCCCCCAACTTTATCTTGTATGCTTATTCAATTAAAGTAATTCTATCATTTGGACTAGTAAGATTTCCTAGTGTAATGATATGTCACATCTCAATGTATAGCCACCTATTCCTAAATAGAATAATTGATATCTCTATATGATTAACTTCTCATAATGTACAAGTTCTTTAAAACTCCACATAAGGCTACCCCATTACAGGAACAATCATAAAAGTCTATCTTTAAATCTTTATCCTTAATATATCTATTAAAGACAATTATATTTAGATTCTCTAAACTATATCTATATATAAATCAAGTCAAAATTAAGATCCCACTTATAAATTGTTATCATTAAAAATAACTCTATAAATCTTAAACATAGAATCCTTTATAGAATTTAAATCAATATATAGAGAGAGTTTCATTTAATCTAGATATAGAAGTATTCAGTCGTGAATCATTCTTACAAATACATAAACTAGTGAAAGGTAGAAAAAGCTCATTTTGAGGTATCCCTTAATGAAATCTCATTTTGAGGTATCTTTGATGAAATATCTATTCTTTGTTGTTTATCACTTCTCTATAAAGACTTATAATCTCTTCTATTGAAAATGACCTTTAGATGTTTTATTAAGCTCTCCTAGGTTATGTGGCCACTAATAAAAACTACAATTTAGAATGAAAGAAAATCAAACAAGATTTCAAAACCCCAATTCATGTCTCCTTTTATAATTTCTTTCCACTATAGACATGGTTTTGAGCATGGTTGTGTCCTAGGTCATGTATTTTTAAACTTTTTTAAAAACATGTACTTAGGCTGGGACATAGTCGTGTCTTAGACTATATATTTATCAAAAAAATTAGCTCTACCATATGGTCCTTATTTAGCCCATGTATCATATTGTGTCTTCATCTCTAAGTGGTCTGAGAGGAATACATGCCGACACATGGCTACATATCATACCATGTTTAACCAAAATTGGTGTTTCTTTCATATTTTTCTTGGAAACATCCTTCATGCTTAGTTGTTCATTCCTTTAAAAACTTATTTCATAATTAACTAAAATAAGAAATAAAATCAATTACACCAAGGTAATTTAGAAAGCAATAGAGCAAATACTAAAGAATATTTATGCATATTTCATTCATATCATAATGTCACACCCTTTTAGTTCATGTGATAATTAATGATAGCTTAATTTTTCTCAATCATCAATATAATGCACTAAATGTTCTTACACTTTTTATTCTATATTGTACACCAAACAACTACATGAGATGCAAAATCATATTAATATTATTCATGCTTTCATGCTATCTCTAAAGCTCAATAGGCATACTAACTAACATCACACATGTGACTTGTTCATTATCATTAATATGACATTGATGTCTCTCCTAAACCTCATCGGTTACATTAACATCAGGCTTAGGTGGAATTGCGATGTCAAGAACATACAACTTCTTTTTTTTATAAAGAATAATTCTCAAATTGTGTAACTATTCTACAAATTAGGTCCAATAAGCTTGCTAGCGTTTATGATGCTCCTTAAGAAAAAGTTGCCTCTCATTTTATTTAATAACTTAAAAAGAACACATAAAAGACATGGTTTATGCTGCAAAAATCAAATAAAATAAAACTTTAAAAATATTTAGTTACTTTTACTATTTTAAACAAATTAATATCCATCTCCATTAATTCAAGAAATTATCAAGTTTTCTAGTAAGATATGATCCTGTTTAATTTAATTAACCTTTAGTTTGTTCAACAAACTAATCAAATTAAATAAGATAGATAATTTACTTATCAATCACATCTCATATAACTTCTTGATCAGTTAGGTAATAACTCCTTAAAACATATCATATTCATTATTCT
Organism: Erythroxylum pedicellare; assembly: GCA_027563575.1. Taxonomy (NCBI): domain Eukaryota; kingdom Viridiplantae; phylum Streptophyta; class Magnoliopsida; order Malpighiales; family Erythroxylaceae; genus Erythroxylum; species Erythroxylum pedicellare. The sequence goes on from JAOQMP010000007.1 coordinate 12,028,351, forward strand.
TAATCATGCCCTTAAGCTCATCCAAATTATATAAAATTAGTTAAGTAAGACTTATTAATTTAAGATAGAAACATGCTCGAGTTTAAATGTATCTTGAGTTTGCTCTACAAGTCTTCAAAGAAATAGAACTATAGTTTTATATATAAATAATGGAAAAGAATAGTCCAGTATGGCCTGACAAAAAAAAAATCATGTTTGACTACTTAACATTTAATTTAGATATTTTAAAAATTAAAATTTTAGGTCTTATTATAAATAATTTAATCTCGTCACATAAATTATATTTGACATAATCCAATTATGAAAAATAATCCTTTCAAAATCTTCTTGATTCCAATTATTTTGACAATTAACTTAATATAATAATTTAACTCTTTAAAATTAAATTAAACTCCACAAGAAATATCAATAAAATTTTGTCCCTTTTGAAAATAATTTTAAACTAATTTGAAATTTAATTTTTTAAATTTATTTAAAAATAAAATAATTCGATGATGATTTATTAAAAATAATTTAATAAAAGGAAGACTTTAAACAAAATTTAAGATTAATTTTGAAAATGAATTTGGTCGCTTGGATAATAATTCATGATCAACTTGAAACTACCTTCAGTTTGGCCCAAGAGATTGGGGTGAGAATGGAGACTGCGTTAAATCGGGTGTCCTCTCATTTTACTTGTATGCCTTACCAAGTCATTAGACATGCTTTGTTATTTATTTACTTAGACCTCAATCCAAGAATTTAAGAGAAAGAAAATGAAATACAAATAAGCTTTACTTTTAGAAAGAAAAATAAAGAAGGAAAGTTTTGGTATTGAATTGAATGGAACTTAGCCCTATGAACCAATCGCATCACCAACGGCATTCAAATAATATATTTGACTTTCTAGAACTTAATAAAACTTAAATAGAATGTAAACGTCTCCAGCCTGTCTCTTTTAAGTTTATACTGAATTATTGTTGAATGTTTCAACTTGAACGCCTGTAAGCATACGCAACTTCTTTTGCTCGAGTGTCGGTCGCGTTCGGTCGATGTTCAACGTCTATTATGAACGTGAAGACTCGGACAACCAAACATACGGGCTTAGGTCTTGTTCTTCACTAGTGGTCGGTGAAAGATTTAACAAATTTGGGGTTTGACATTTGACCCTTACGTTCCGAGCAGAAAACGTGGACGCGATTACAATATAAATAATTGTTATGTTGAATATAAAAAGAAGTTGTGTTGAATATAAAAAGTAAGTGCCGCGGCCGTAGATAGTACGAAGTATGAACTACAATTCTATACTGCGTATGTGTGAAAATATACCATGGAATTTTGAAGTGTTCCAAGTCAACTACTATAATTTTCACTGTCAGCACTTCCTTCAATCATACGTCGATTAATATATCAAATGTAGATTTTAGATGTGGGAATTGAATAGCCATATTCCTACTGCGATTCATATTTTTCTCCACGACTTACCCTTTTTTTTTTGACACCTCATTAGCGAAAAAAAACTCTTTTTGTGAAAGTAAATTTCGTTTCTTGTAGCAAAATAACACTAAAATAAAGTTAACTTTCGGCTACGAAAAAAAAAGTAGCTATAAAGTCACCTGTAGTTATTTGCTACATTTATTTTCTTGGCACAAAATATCATCAAATCCTGTAGCTAAAATTATAAACGACGTATTAAAAAATTATAGACAGAAACTATTGGCCTTGAAAAATTTTCATAGCTAAAGCATTAAAGAAACGTATCTAAAATTTGAATCTTTAGCCAAACAACTAACCGGACAATGCCAATAAAACTTAGCAAATTATTTTTCGCAATGTTTTTATCTTCGTAGCTAAATACTATTAGCTACATTTTCCATAACGTAGCTAAATATTATTAGTACGTTTTTTGTAACGTATCTAAAGATTTTTAGCAATGTAGCCAAATATTTTTAGCTACGTTTTAAAAATATTTTTAGTTACATTTTTAATATTTTATGGAAATATCGATCTAACCTACCAAATAATATTACATTTTAAGATCTATCTAAATATAATTAATTTTTATCTTATAAGATGAAACGTTACTTTGATGTATTTATAAGCACTTGGACAACCGCTAAATAAATTTTACATTTTCTTTATGAATATTCCTCAATAATCTAAGTAAGTTTGTATGATAAGTTGGCGAAGCTTTCGTGGTTATTCTTCTCGAAGTTCCAAGTTAGAAACTCAATAGTAGTAATTAATTAATAACCCAAGTAAAATGGTTGCATTTAATAACACAATATAATGTCTATATAGGCTAAACATAAAATAATGAATCCACTCCTAAAGAGACATAGATGACCAAGTCTTGTTGTGAGTACCAATTAAGAGTTCATTAAAGATTCCAAGATATTGTGACATGAGACTTGGTAGATGAGGTAAAAAAAATTTCTATGTCTGGATCTCCGAGAAGACTCCTTGTACATTCAAAGACATCCCTTAAAACAAACAAAGATCTTCCTCCAACAGTTGGTTCATTGATAGTAAATAGTTTCATTGGTTATTGGAAGCCTTGAAATTTTGATTCTTTGCTACCCGTTTCCAAGCCCAACAACTACTTGACTCTAACTAAACCAGCAAAAGATACATTAAACAATTTCCAAGACGTAGTATGGAACAATAAATTAAATGAATCTAGCTAATATACCATACGTTTCACTTAAGGAATAAATAGTATAGAACAATCACCTTATATTCTTCACAATTCTTTGAAAAATTAAATCCTAAAAACTAAATAAGCTAAATCAAACAGTATAAGGAACCCAAATTTGAACCTATGTATACTCGACTAAATGACTCCAACATCATCACAACGAACACACAAAGTTTTTGCAATCAACTACTGTTTCAAAATTACAAATTTCCCTAATTATGTATAAACCATTAGGACATCACCACCACCTCCATTTTCATTTACGATCTCTAGAAGATTCGAGCAACCTTTACACAATACATAGTCTATGCAATCACACATTCATCCAATAGTGTCTTAATAAAATATGAGATATAGAGAATAAAGAGAGAGAGAGAGTTGAGTTAAAAGAGATTAAAAATCTTGAAGAAGAAGATTGACCATTGAAGGCAAGTGGTGATTAGACTTTAGTGAACATATTTATTATCCACATACTTGTTCTTCAGTAGGGAGGATTCTGGAATTAGAAAATATCAATCATGTCGACATTTTATGATGAGTTTATGTTAATGGTTTGAATATGAAAACCCAATAAAAGCAAAAGCATGTCATATATATAAAGTGCAACCATCAAAACACAATAGAGAGAAGTTGGAGGTATTATTACAATAGGTAGACAATGGGATGTGGGTTTTATATTGCATTGTAATGAAAAATGTTTGAAGCTATAGATCAAGAAATTGAAGGAAAGTTAGAATGAAGCACACTTGCATTAAAAAAGTTTAACATATGCAACTATGAATAATATATCATCAGACTATTTGGCTCTTTCAAGTGAAAGACCAAAGAAAGCTAGTCTCACTTTGCAATCGAAATTAGAACAACTATCTACTTCAGTGGTTTAATCTCACCTACAACTTAGTTCATCTAAATATGGTAACCAAGATAATGATTGTTGATTACTTTAACCTTCGACAATTTTCATAAGTTTCATGCACATCAAAGTAGTAAATTATGGTGAAGGCTAAGAGAATATAATTCGATAAATGCAATTGTTAAAATTAAGATGAATTGGTTATGAAATCTAAATTTTGTTGTCACATTTACCCAACCGGGCTTTATTTGATTGCTAGCAATTCAATGTCCAATTACAAATTCAGGACACATTATAGTAAATGTCTTTGCTAACCAAATATATCAGTTTATTGAACCAAAAACTTGATGAGCAATATTGTGAAATCTTGATGGTAATAAAGGAAACTTTGAATAAGAGATGGATATAAGGTTTAACATGAAGGTAAATAGTTTATCTTAATCGGGAATGCATTTACTATCTCCTAATTAAACCATTTTGGTTAGAAGAAAAGAGTTGATCCATTAGTTAAAAGTAAACATATGCTTTCTTTTCGTATTTAGCATAAGCAAAAGAGTAGGTTTTTTCACATCTCTCTTTTCTTAACCATGGTTTTTCTATGAATCAGTGTTCAGTTTGATCATGTATCCAACCTTTTAGGAGATTTTTGAATGGACTTGAAATAGACACTTGACCTTTACAAATCAAAAATTTTAAAAGAAATTAATGAAACAAAGAGATGGGTAGACATCTCACTTCTATTGTTGCATTTGGATGAATTTGTTAGACTCCTTTACTTCCATATGTTAGTTTGAGAGGAAATATTAGTAAAGTTGCAAGACAATTAAATAAGTTCAAATTAACCAAAGCATTACCACTATCTTTTAGTTGATACAAAAATGTTATTTAAGCTCATCATCTCCAATCTCAATTAAAACATTTCCCACTCATTAAGAGTGTTGCATACAAGAATATATACTCCTTTAGATGGTAGAATGAACGCAATACATGAATAGCTAAGTAGTAGTCAAAATACATTGAAACACTTGAAACATTGTTTAATATGCTTACATTATAGATAGTTTATCCGCAAACAAATAACTAAAGGAACCTGAACAAACAACATATTACAATTGCTCTTAAAAGTTGCCAGAGAATGAACAATGACTAGTACTGGAGATATTTAGGTTGCCGGAGTAGTTTTGACTTAAAAGCACCCTAATTTCAATTATACAATGATGTGAATTCAATATAGTAGCATGAGCTTTGCAGTAGGAAAAAGTGAAATAATCTTTGAATTCAAAAAATAAAATATGCAGTGAACTAAGTTTATCTTGTTTTATAGATCTTTTAACTAGAAAATGATACAAATTCCCCAACTAATTATACAATTAACATTCAAGCTAAACATAGGAAATATGTAGTCATAAATTTCCACTATGATATTTGTTCAAGTACACAAACATGCACAACTTGTATTCTAAAACTATTAATTGAATAAGATTAAAAATCAATGCAACATTGCGTTATTCATTAAACAAGCACAACTTAACCAAAATCAACAAAATGAAGTTATGATGTAGTTAATTCTAGCTTCACAACGTTAATTGAAATCTACAAATATTTACATAGTTCATGATACACATGATTTCCAACATCATTGGAAACTGTTATAGTTTCATGGTCTAAAAACCTAAAGGCCAAAGCAAGCAACGTGATAAAGAAATTATATAAAAGGATTTCTAGAACTGACTTAAGTTCAAACAAAAATGATATCTATTTATTTTTAAACCTTACAACATTATGATTTTAACATCAATAAGAACAAAATTATACTATGTCAATGGCTAACATAAGATACAAATAGCAACTACATAGAATATATAAGACATTCTGTAACATAAGTGAGATCAAGGTAGCTCAACTGGGCAAATAGAAATCCAATAATCAAGTTACATAGAATAATAAAGATTGTATATGACATACCGAGAAACTAATGAAGACAAACAAGGGAGCTGTTGGGCTTGGTATTAATGAGTTTTTCTAAATTTTAATAAGTAAGAAGAGTATTTATTGAAAATTGTTTTCAATTAAATTTTGTTAAAGGAGTTAAGATATTTGGAAATAGTTTCCAATAATATCTAAAAAAAAATTTCAAATCAAATTAAATTTATATTCAAAATAGAAATTTAATTTATTTCGGAATCAATGAATTTATTCTAATTTAATTATTTAATTTGGAAATATTATTTTAGATTATAAGCATCAATAATTTGAATCAAAAGAAGATTAATATTTTATGCATATAATTTGATTATGACTATATAAGTTGTATAATGTATTTATATGTTTGATAATATATATTAAATTGTATATTTTATGTATGTGATATTTACATGCAATTTGGTGTTTAATAAGACTAATGAAATTAAATTTTTCATTAAAATATTAAGTAGATGTTGAGAACGTGATTGTCACCTTCCATTGTTATAAGAATAAACTAGAGTTCTATTTATTATTAGGTTTGTTGAGCAAACTCCAAGCCATTTTAACATGAATATGTTTAGTCTTATAACAATAGGTCCTACTTAACTAACTTTATGTGATTTAGATGAGCAAACTAACAATCATATGAATTTAAAAGCAAGGTTAGGAACAACATATAAGATATGTTTTGACAAAAGTTGTCACTCAAAGAATATAAGAGTCATATGAGATGTAATTGATAAAGTTGTCAATACCTAATTTAAGTTTATTTCGTTTTTTGAGCAAACTCAAGACCATATAAATTTTAATAAGATCATATCACATTAGAAAGATTATAATGACCTTTATGAATAGTAGTGATGACCATTATTTTGAATAAAATGGTGAGAGTAACAAAATACATGATTAAAGTCTTAATCTTATTTGGTAGTCATAGCATATAATCAATTTCTTGCTTTCCTTACATTTTTATTTTTTTCTAATTAGAATTTATCTCATTTAGTGTAGTTGATATTAAGGGTTAATGAACCAAATTTCGTGGACATAAGTTATGTTAGATAGAAAAAGTTGCATGTCCATTATGCAATTTTTCTATTAATCCTTATTAATTATTTGGTGTTAAAGTTTTAAAGATATGTGAAAATCATATAGATGACAAAAAAAATTGACATTTTGAGTTGAATAATGTGTTATAAACTTTGATGACAACATGTAAGATGTATGTCATAATCATAATAGAAATATGTAAGAGGTTGCATGAAGTAAAGTTGAAAGGTATAATACCTTGATGAAATTGTTTCACTCAATTTAGCCTACTAAAAACACAAATATGGACATCAATTAAAGGCTTTGCTATAGAATGACAATAGTTTTTATTAGAAGAAATGATTGCATGACTTTTCTTACCTATATGAAATATGATAGAGATCATATATATTTTTAGTTTATGCTTATGAGTATTAGATATTGAATTTAGATTCAACAATATTATAATGTTCAATGTGTGATAAGAAATATATTGTTAAGTAAAAAATTGCTCCAAGTTTATGCAAAGAGTTTGTATATGTTGGATCAAAGGAGACTTATGCTTAACATTATTGAAACAATCCTTTTACATCATATTATTTAAATCAACATAATGAGAATCATAAAGTTACATACTAGGATATATGTATCCTTTTGATTATGAACCATATGAAACTTATAAAGCTTGTTAAGTTGAAGAATAACCAAATCAACCTTTGGTGAAAGGATGATGATGGTATTTAAGTTTTAAATTTATATGATGTAATGGATGGAATAACAATTCATAAGAGGATTATACTTGTATTTCATCATATTACTGATGACTTTTATATGATATAGTTATATGTATTAAATGAAATATTGATTTAAATATTTAAAAAAGTTCAAATAGTTTAAATATAAGTATAAATTAAGTATTGAGAATACTAAAGCACTTTGATAAGATCAATTTGGTGAGTTAAAGATTTTTAGTTATCTATAGAGAATAATATTTTTTGGTGAATACCTACGCAATAAAATTTCATAAGAGTATGGATTTATATAAGGAGGAAAATACAATATGAAATATTGTATGAGGCAATATTATTTCTTATTATGCCTAGTACAACGACTTACCTTTAATAGTTCCAATTAAATAAATTAGCAATATTTCACATTAGACATAAAATGCTAAGACTTTGAAAGAGTTAAGGTTAATGATTTAAGGATGTGATGCTTACTTAAAGCATATATCACCCATTAAGTTTAGAACTAAATTGGATAAAAAAAGGTGGTGAAATATCTAAAAGGTTGGATATAATCATATAGACCTATTGAAGAATTTTTTTTCAATTTATATGTATAAGATAATGGTTCTCATAAGTTGTAGGAGTAAGATGAAAATTTAAATTTTAAAATCTCATGACAATACATCCAATTGGAACTAGTGCCTTTGCTGATACATTTAATGTATAGTTAAATAGTTATGAGACGTTATAAGTTTCACTTTCAAAAAGTTTGTTA
>JAOQMP010000007.1:12036474-12051757 GCA_027563575.1 Erythroxylum pedicellare
AGAATTTTTCATAATTCTTAATTAGTATTGATTAAAATTCTTGGCCAAAGTAGAGTGACATTTTGTAAATAGTTTACAAATGTCATTAATTAAATCAATAGCTAATGATGGAAAACTAATATGATTGGACTCAAAATAGGGTAAAGATTAATTATATATTCTATATCTAATCAAAACATTATATGATAAAGGATTAAATAATACGAAGAAATCTTGCAAGAAAAGATTAGTCAATACCACTTTGACTTTCTTAAATATTTGAGTGATTATAATGTATTGTTAGATGCTAATCTTAATCTATGGATAAAAAAGTACTTAATTAGATAATTAAAGATAAATTAAAGGATTTTAATTTATCTAATGCTAAATATGATTAAAAGTTATAATTTATATCTATTTTCAATATGTTTGGGAACTTAATGGGTCGCACACAAAGAATAATTTGAAGAGAAAAAGGATATTTTAATCAAGTTGAACTTGATTATAAATTTTGAAAAATTTCATAATTAAAAATAAGATATTTAATAAATCAGGATTTATATGAGATATTTGATCTTGTTTGCACATATTGGTATTTAATTTGAATTATTTTCAATTTTAATTAAATTTTAAATAAAATTAAAATTTAATTTCAATTAAATTACTAAAATGTCCAAAACTTATTATAAATAGGCTTAAGCTCTAATGGAGCTAGTACTCCTTGCTTAATCTTCTCTGCAATAGTTGCAAAGTTCTCTTAACTCATTATGTGGATACCGTTAAAGGTTGAACATTTATGTGGCCATGGTGATTAAGATGAGCTAGTTTTCGAAATGGTTTGAGGGATACGACAGGAAAAGAATTAAGTTTTGAAATAAGGAACGAACTAAGATTCATGGTTTTTATGATTTAATTGTTAATCATTTTATAGAATTTAAGTGATCTTAGCTTTTGGGAAATCAAATACTAAAAGGTTTCAAAATTATTTTGCTGCGTACAGTTTAGATGCCAACTCAATTTCTAAACATCTTCTACTTAAGACATTGAATTATTGACTTTTTCCTTAATAAGATGTTATTTTTTATGTTAATTAGAATTATCTCTTTGTTTGAAATATATTTTGGTGCCTAAATAGGAAAATTAATGTTTATTTTTTATTAGGAGATGAAAAGTGGAGATTGCATCAAATTAGAGAATTATTAGTCAAATTCACGAATGTTGGAAAAAATGGTCAAATTAGTGCAATTGATAAGGCGAGATCACACCGAATGATAAATTCAATTAAAGAGTTGGAACTTAATTACGAAACTTCTTTCCATCCATATTATGTAGGGATTTGGATTTTTTTAGATAGAGGATCTTTGTAAGATAGGAGGAGAATAGGGTTTAAGTGGAAAAACAATAGGAAAACACATCTTTCACCTCTCCAATATCTTCTTTCATTTCTTTTGAGTTTTATCTTTCTTCTATTTTTGGTGTTGGAACAAAAGTCATGCGTGGCTAAACTCAAATATTCTAATCCAAAGGGATTCAAAACTTTAGTTGTAACCATGTGAGGTTTTGTTCTAAACTTATGTTCATATTTTAATTCAAGTATTTATTGTTTTATGTTCTTCTATTTCCTGAATAATTAATATTGATTCATCTAAAAAACTAATATGATTATTCTATATCCATCTTTGAATTCAATGAATCGTAATTGTCATGAAGGATTGGTATAAGTAGCAAATAGGTATTTATGAATTTGCATATTTAACTTATAAGAAATAAGAAAACTAAGTTGAATGGTTGTAACTATCTCAATTATTTAATTTAAGGTCTAATCTTTTTCACTAAGCTTATTGTTGTCAGTTAATTGATTGGAATACTATCATACCCAGTCAATTAATAGTAAGTTTTGGTTTGAATTTTAGGTTTAAACCAATTAATTTAAGAAAAATTGAGACTTATTATGACTATCCTAATATGTTTTAGACTAACTGCTTGAATTTTGAAAAATATTCTTTTTAGGCCAATGATCAATATTACAATCAGATAAGATCTTTCCCATGAATCAGAGTTAAATGCCCTTAAATTTCACACTTTTATATTTAGTTCATTTAATTAGAATCCTTTTTAAACTTAGTTTACTAGTCAGTTAATCATAAATCCCCCACTTTGTTTTGTTAATTGAAATTAAGAAATTATCTTTTAGTTCTTTTGGGATTCAACCTGGTTCCATGACTACTACAAGCGTTTAGAGAATTAGAATTAATTTTGAGGGCTTCGATAACTTGATTAAAATTTTAACGTTGTTGCTTAGGAACTATTTTAGTTTCTTTATGTTATTTCACAATTTACTATTAATCTCTACTCTTGTATGACTTGTTCTTCTCAAACAGGTTAATTGCAATATAATCCAAAAATTAAAAAGACATTGTGTCATTTAAGAAAAGAGACTAACCAAGGAAGTGGTCATTTACCTTCAAAAGTGAAAGTTGAAATAGATCTAACAATTGATGAAGATTTTAATTTTCAAGAATTTGAAGAAAAGATGGCAAATCCTAACTCTAGAACGTTGAGGGAGTTAGCACCAAATTTGAATCGACATCCTTTATGCATACTATTTCCAATTGTTGAGGTAGATTTCGAATTGAGATCTAGTTTAATTCATTTACTCCCAATTTTTTGTGGTCTTGTAGATGAAGATTCATATAAACATTTGAAGGAATTTCACTTTGTCTGCTCTGGAATGAAGCCACAACGGGTGATAGAAGAATAAACTAATCTTACAGCTTTTCTACTCTCATTGAAAGATAAGGCAGAAGATTCCTTATATTATCTTCCCCTGGCTTAGTGACAATATGAAATGAGGTAAAAAGATTGTTCCTAGAGAAGTTCTTTCTTGTATCATCCTAGAGAAGTTCTTTCTTGTATCATGAGCAGCTAATATCATAAAGGAGATATATGGGATAAGACAATTCATTGAAGAAACATTGTATAAATATTAGGAAAGGTTTAAAGAGTTATGTGCCAACTACCCAGACCATCAAATTCCTAACCAACTTTTGATTTAGTACTTTTATGAAGAACTATTGCCAATAGATCGGATTATAGTTGATGCAATTAGTGGAGGAGCTTTGGCAAATAAAACACCTAAAGCATCCAGATAATTGATATCAAATATGGAAAAAACTTATCAACATTTTGGGACAATGTGTGAATGAGGTAAGTAACATGAACGTTAAGGATAAATTTCAAATTTAACTACAATAGTTTGTCAAATGGTTGTAAATCAATTGCATAATCATTTCATTACAAGCCACTTTTATCATTATTTTTGTTAATATCCTTAATATTTTTTAGCCTCTAAATTGAACGAATTTAATCGAGCTTATTCGCATATAATTTTGACTATTTCCACGAAAAGTAAATTAGTTTATTCAAGTTGCATTGTTTAAATTTTTATTTTTTATATTTATAAAATGGGGGAGAAGTATTAAAAAAAGGAAAAAAATAAAGTTCCTCTTTGATTTTCTTGTTAAAAAGGAAAAATAGAAAAAAAATAGAAAAAAAGTAAGAAAAAAGTAATTGAAAACGATGCTATTTGAATAAGTGAGTTTTAGATTGATTTAAGTTGAAACTTATGTAGATAAGTTTGCATGATTTCCTTTAATTTATTTAACCTAAATTTTTTTTTTTATCTTATCTTACCTAAGCAACGCTGCAACCCTTATCAAGTCCCTTTGATTTATGCATTATGTTCTTTTTCGTTAAGTGGTGGAAATATGATTCTTGAGCAAGCTTATAGAAATAACTTGCTATGCTTTAATGTGAGAGCTTAATGAACCCTAAAGACTTTGAGTGTATAGAGTGAAATCCATGAGTGAGTGTTAAGTCTTGGTTTATTTGATTTTGATGGATTGATGAGATGCTATGTTTTAATTCTAACAATGTGTCCTATGAATGCCTATTCTCTCGTTTGTTATTTTATCCTAAACCTTTAATGTGTATTCGCTTTTAGGATATTTCTCAATAACTTGAAAGAAGATGAGGGGTTGTTATGAGAATGATTGATATATTGAATTGGATGGATGCTTGAGGACAAGCATGAGTTTGGTGTAGAAGAATTTGATCAATTATTATTTTATTATGTTAATTGGAATTATCTCTTTTGTTTTGGATATACTTTGATGCTTAAATAGGAAAATTAATGTTTGTTTTATTTGAGGAGATGAAAAGTAGATATTGCATCAAATTAGAGCATTATTAGTCAAAATCATAAATTTTGAAAAACATGGATAGATTACTACAATAGATAAGGTGAGATCACGGCTAATGCAAAATTCATTTAAAGAGTTAGAAACCAATACGGAAACTTCTTTCCATCCATATTATGTAGGGATTTAGATTTGTTTTAAATGGGGGATCTTTGCAAGAAAAGAGGAGATTAGGGTTTGAGTAGAAAAACAATAAGAAAACACTCTTTCAATTCTCCAACTTCTTCTTTTCATTTCTTTTGAGTTTTCTTCCAATCTTTCATCTTTCTCTTATTATTGGTGTTGGAATAAAAGTCATGTATAACTAAACTCAAATATTCTTATTCAAATGGATTCAAAACTCTAGTTGGAATCTTGTGAGATTTTGTTCTAAACGTATATTCAAGTTTTAATTCAAGTGTTTATTGTTTTATGTTCTTATATTTCATGAATAATTAATATTGATTGATATAACAAATTAATTTAATGTTGATTATTCTATAGCTATCCATGAATTCAATGATTTGTAATTGTTCACTAAGCTTATTACTATCATTTAATTGACATGAAATGTTATCATATCTAGTCAATTGATGGTAAGTTTTAGTTTGAATACTAGATTTGAACTAATTAATTTAGAAAATTTTGAGACTTATTATAACTATTGTAATATATTTTAAACTAAATGCTCAAATTGTGAAAAATATTCTTTTTAGACCAATGATCAATATTACAATTAGATGAGATCTATTATACTCAACTGATTTAATTAGATTCCTTGTTAAATTTAGTTTATTAGTTAATTAATCGCAAATTCTCCATTTTTTTGTTAATTGAAATTAAGAAATTAGTTTTAGTTCTCTTGGGATTCGACCTAATTCGACAACTACTACAAAAATTTAGAAAATAAGAATTAATTTGGAGAGATTCAATAACCCGATCATTCATTTATATAAATTATTTTATTTATAATTTTTTTATATAGGACAGTTTCTTTTTAATTTCTAACATAAAAATTATATTATTTATTTATATAGGACAGTTTCTTTTTAATTTCTAACAGAAAATTATATTATTTATTTTAAAATTGATTTAGATATTTCGTATGCAGTAAACTCCAATCATATTCAGGACATTTTTGGTATTTTTGTTTGGGTCTGTACTCTATCGTACTTTTTGGGGAATTTCTATTAATATAAAAGCATCAACAGGATTTCTTTGCCCGTAAGCTACTTCTTTTAGTCTAGAGATTTGACAATTGAAAGATAAAAGAAGAAAAAGAGAATCCCATCGCTTGTACAGTCCACCAAAGCAGAGATCATTCAAGATTTTGTTAAAGCAGCTTGTTACCACCGAGTCCACGATTATATTGCAATGAACAGCTGCCTCGAGATTTGAGGTAACAGGAATATTCTTTTGTAAGACAGAAACAGATCTTTTGACCCAAATTCGAGCTAAGTATATACAAATCGGAAGTATTAATACATGATTTCACAATTAATTAAAATATAACACAGGAAACAAAGATTTTGATAAAATCTACGAACCTACATCAAAATGACCGTTTCAGATTCTTGAAATCTACAGATTCTATGCATTCGAATCCAGCTCTGTAAGGATTAATCAGTTTCAAAATCTCGGTTGCTTTCTCCTTGGTCTCATCTCCACATCCAAGTTGTAATAGCAACACTAACTTCTGAAAAGCACCAACTTGAACAATATCAACCAGAACCGTCTCTTGATGTTTGGTGCTCAACTTACTAAGCTTCCAAATGGCAGAAACTGAATACGCTGATGCTAGCCCCGATACCCGCAAAATCTTCTTCACAAGAACTGGTATTGTTAGAGCATTGTTATATGCCTCTTCTCTCCCTTCCTCACATTCGCAAAGTATATCAAGAACGCCTAAGGCTCTCTCACATATGCTCTTTTCCGACTCCACAATAAGTTTCAGCAGCAAAGGAAACAGCCCCAAGTTAATCAGTCTCGGTTTGATGCGTTCGCTGGAAGAATCAGACGATAGTAGATTGAATACTAATAAAAGAGAAGCTTTGGTGATTGGGGTGCAAATTGGCTTCTCAATGAACTCAAAAAGGAGCTCACTTAATCCTTTTATTGATGCCAGTGATTCTTCATATTGCTGGTTCGAAGAAACAAGCTCTTTCAACGTGAGAATGGAGTTTTGCTTGGCTGAAGTATCTTTGGCTTTCAAGAACCTCACCAAACACTCTAATGAGTCTTTGGATCCCAAATGGGTTTGAGCTTCGGTATCAAGAGGAAACATCCAAGAGATTGCCGATAATATCTCCTCTAACAAAATGACGTTCCTCTCAAAAGAATCCGTAGAAAATGCATGGAATGCCTCGGCCAATACAGCCCTCATTCCATTCCCCATCAAGCAACGACGATTACGCTCACTTTCACTGCCCCATTCATTGATGCTCCTCACCAATTCAAGGCACCCGAATTGATCCAATCTCTTTGTTGAAGCAGCAATATTCAGAGTAACCTCGAAGACCTGATATGGAGAGACAGGGACTCTTGGTGTTGGGATCCTCTCGACACCATAGCCGCGATTCTCGACGCACCATTCCTGAATCATTTTCCTAAGACTATGATTTGGAATCTGATCAAAACTGTTTAAGACTTGGTTAGTAACAGGACAGGTGAAGTTGCCAGCTTCAAACCAAGTCTCTATACTCTCTCGATCGTAGGTCATCCCAGATGATAATGTCACAGGATCTTTCATAAGAGTCAGAGATATGGGACAGAGAAAATGGTTGGGGATGATAACCTCTATCCGGAAATTTTCTCCACCTTGCTGCTTCTTCCTAGATTTGTTCACAAAAGCTGGTCTCTTTTTTCTCCAACCAAAAACCATTTTCTATATGTATGTATATGTCTGAAGAACAAATATTCTTCTCGGTGGGTGGATGAACTTATATCTAGAGATAGAGAAGAAAGAAAAGGTTGACGTTGGACGAGTTCAAGATTGAAGAAAGTTGATAACGAATTGAGCAGAGAAGGAAAACAAAGAGCAGAAAGTATTTTATTTATAGGAAAAGATAAAAGAGAGAAGCGTTCAAATGTGCGTGTGAGTATTGTTTTGAACGTTGAATGTTGAACGTTTGTGTTTGACAGTGCGTCCATTCGTAATCAGTTCACCGTCAAAAGTTTGAGGAGTGAAATTAAGAAAAGTAGCATTTTGACGCTGTCACGGGTAGACTTATTGAATAATTGTCATATTCCATTTCACAATGTATGTTTATTTTGGTCAAACATATTTATTAACTATTGCCGCGGCAACTGGCAAATCCATGGTGGCATTATTTTATACATATAATAGTTTACACCTTGTTGACGACTTGACCATCAAATAGGATCAAGCTTCATTTGTCCAATTATTTAAATGTATATATGCAAATTAAAAGCCACGACTAAATTGTAAGACTATTTTAAAATTAGAATTGGAAAAATCAAATAAACCCAATAATATTAACATAATTCAATCTGACAAAATCAAACCGTTTAACTCTTACTTCAACGTACTAAAACATCTTTAAAAGATTATATAATACTCCAGTCGTTTTTAGAGTCACCACGTCGTGGTTGAAAGCATTACTTCAAGGTACTAAAACATATTTAAAAGATTATATAATACTCCAGTCTTTTTTAGAATCACCATCACCACGCCGTGGTTGAAAGCACTATCACTAATGCAATCGCGGATATTTCAGATATTTTAGTCAGACAAGTAAGAGTCCATCGTCCTAATTGCTTTGCAAAATCCACCAAACGCATCTCTCCCTATCCAGTCTGCACATGCAAATATTAAACGACTTCGCTACAAGAATAAAACGTGGCAAAAGGTCTGAAATGTCGCAGTAGAACATCTGCCACGTTTTAAAAAACGTCACAAAAAATGCCGCGAAATATGATATAGGTAAAAGATATCTACGATATTTTATGAAAAATGTCACGAAAAATACTAACATTTTGAAACGTCACTGAAAGTTTGGACAAAACATTGTAGAATTTTTAACATTCCGCGATGTTTTCAAAAAAACGTCGCGGAATCTCTTCCGTGACATTTTTATTATTATTTGTATTATTTTTTATTTTTTCTATTTTTCGAAAATCATATTAATTTAATAATTTTTAATTTTAATTTTTTTTAAAATACAATTTTTTAATCTTATTTGTTTAATAACTATTCAATATTATATATGAATTTTATTTATTTAATAATTCTTCAATTTTTTAGTATATCATTTATTTTTTAATAATTATTCATGGATCACAAGAATTTCATACCTACAGACAATGTATTATTTAATTGTAGTTTGTAAACATATCATAATGAACTAATTATGATATGTTTCCGACCTAGTACTTCTGAAAGGGTAGCAAGAGAAGTTCAAAGTTCAAATAATGGGCAAATAACAATGTCAGAACTTATAATAATGAATAAAAAATGTAACTTATCATTACCCAACCAGGGGATTTAAATACAATTTCTTCCATAACCCATATGGAAGTAAACTTCTAGCCTCCCGTAAACAACTTCAAGTTATCTATAGTTATATGTACAATTCCATCTTAAACGTTTGTTCAGAGTTTTGAATTTACTCCGAGCGGAGGCTTTTTTTAACGCTTATCCGATGATCGCTGCTCTGGGGCATCTAATTCCTCTCCTAGGAGATCAGTTGACTGAAGCTTCCTGATGTCATTGACAGACTGACATTAATCTTGCAAGATTCCAAAGTCAAACATTTCAGATTTTTCAGTGGCTTCAGATGCTGTAAACCTGAGTAGGTTACACAAGAATTTGAAACATTCAAAGAGCCCAATTTTGTCAACCTTGCATATACATTGGAAGATGCTAAAAGATGAGGACATTGAATACTTTAGACGTAATGAATGAAAATTGATTCGTTGACCAAGAAATCATCGCATAAGAATGCCTTGCAACAAACAAAGCACTTGCAAAGGTCTATAAGACTTTTATAGTACACCATTGTTATTACTCATAATATAATCAAATAGGGCATCTAGGTCCCTCACTGCAGAGTATTAAAGAAACTTCAACAAGACAGTGACTTATGCATCTATTCATCATCATCATATATGAAAGTGGTGCAATATACAGGAACAAATCAGATATAAATTCCAAGGTTTTGTCTGTTAGGTTGCAGTTCTGGGGCAGATTAACCAGTTCGTGGGAGACAGATCTTTGATGTTATTGATGCCAGTATCTCTCAACCCTCCACCACATATTTCCAAGGATTACAAATTCATGAAATCTACATCAAAAGCAAACAACTGAATAGCCAAATGAAACGTGCATGAAAAAGGAGCAACCATTCCAAGATGAATGACTTGCAATTAGTTCAAAACCATGTTAAAGCATACTACCTAATTGATATTTCTAAATCTTTTCACAAGAATTATTCAACATAAAAGAGGGAAGCTTCCCTATTGCGATAAAAAGAAAGAAAACAGAAGTTGCTTATCATAATAAGAAAGGAAAATAATTATTATAGACCATCCAAATATGATTCTACCAACACATAATGGTAGTAAGCAAGGACAACTGAGGAACTCAACGTGTACTTTGGATTCAATTGCCAAAATAAAGAAACAAATGATGCAGCATCATAATTGCACCATTATACAACATACATCATAGATAATTTATTCCAGAATCTGTAATACGAGCTTTAAAAAGATCTAGATGTGTCAATCTTGTCACACTTGTAAAGAAAAAAGAGATACAACAGTGGGCTCGATACATTTAGTAATCGTACCAACTAAATTAATGAAATGCGATTCAAGAAATATAGCATCACAGACCATGTTGACCATTGATAAAAGATTCAAGAAAAACAGTAATTGTAAAGAAGAAAGAAAGGATTGACATGAGAAGAAAGAAGAGTGTGATGCACTTTAGAATGCAAAATCAAATAGTAAGAAGTGAAATAAATCGTAAATTGCTATGTTTAAATTTGTGTAACAACTAAAAGAAGTGAAAAGAATAACAAAAGTCTTCATGGAAGCATCAAAAAGGAAAGAAAAAATTTGCATAAGAGAGGGAGAGAGACTACTCCTTATGGAAAATTCTTAGTCCCAACGCAAATGATATGTCACAATAGGCTATAATGTGATACCAATAGCAGCTTGGCCTAAATCAGTTAACATCAATATTACTCACTAGTTAAAATTCATATGAAAATTAGAGCAAACGAAATAGTAAACTGATTATGAAGCAACTACATCTAAAACAAAACAACCAACCTCCACTACCATACTAACACCCCCAAAACCATAAACTTAAAAGTGAAGCAAACTTCTTTTTAATCGACGAATCATTGTATGGAAACATTATTAGATAAAATATAGTTAATCCAAGACAATTATTCCTTCTATTCCGAGCATCATTTGAAAGGATTGTGCTCATACAAACCTCATATGTTTTCTCAATATAGGCTTCTTGAACCTTCTCAGAAGCCCTCTTAATGTTGGGCTCTAAAATTTCCTTTGGCACATCAAGCTCCTTTGCTTTCTCAAGCACAACAGCCAATAGTATATTTGATGTTGGATTTGGACCTCCTTTCTTTATACTAACCAAAAATAGAAAAGCAGAAACACTCATAAACGAACATTAAGTTGATCAAGATATCTCTTCACTCAAATCACCTATGTTTGAGTTTGACATGCAGCCAATTATTAGCCAAAACAGAATTTAAGAGTAATAAACTTATGCAGATACAACTTCCTTTCCAATCTTTAAGTGCAACTTAACCTTCTTTGCATCCTGGCTCGTCTGTACGGGAGAAGGCTGGAAAGCATGCTCAGAATATCACAAAAAAGAAAAAAAATAGAACATCTTCCAGATAGTCTAAATTCATGATCTAGAACTCCAACTTATTGATCCCAGGCACATGCAATGATATAGTCCAAATTCATAATTGAGAACTTCAACTTATTGATCCCAAGCACATGCCATAAGAAATGAACTTCGATAGCTAAATGGCATGATGCGTTTAATCAGTAAAGCTATCTCAGGAAACCAATAGAACATATCCAAGTACAATTTGAATCTAATATACGAATATTCATTAAACCAACAAAAATATGTGAAAATGGTAAAAAAAATCTTTGAATCCACAAAAAATATAAAACGCCTTTTAACCTTATCAGAAGCTTCATTTAAGAAAACCTTGACATGAAGCTCTTAAGGAAATATTAAACTGATATATCCCATCAAAAGCTTTAAATAGAAAACAAGCATACACCAATGTACATTTGGATTGTGCATTTTATCAAACACATAGAATTCATTAAAAGCAAAACATTGACAGGACAATTAAACATCTAAAACAAATGGACAAGGGTGATGAATGTTAACTAATTGAAATCTTAAAGAATCTGGGAGAATGTGTTATATATAAAGACTTTTCTTCGTTCGATTTTGCAAGAACGGCGGCCCATACAGATAGTAGGAAATGTCCATATCCTTCTTATATTCATTTGATAATCACTCTGATTCTCTTTACACGGTGATAATAGAGAAAATGATGACAAAGAACTACTAGCAAGCAATTCAACCCCTAAATCACGACAAAAGAAACAACAGTAGTGATAAAAACCTCCTGGAAACTAAAACTAAAACACCATCAGCAAAGATAGAACAAAAACATAGCAGATGGGAATTAAAAACGATAGCTAGTAGACATCAGCCATTAGTAATAAAAAGAGTAAAATGGCAGCATATGAGACTAAAAAAAATAGGCAGTGGACTAAAGGACATTTTCGAGGGAGAAAAAAATGTTTTAAGGCTAGGTTTTAATTTGGGGGAGGCTGGACAAACGAAGAGACGCTGCAGCTCCAAGGGGGGATGCATGCGGTAGCTGTTGCATTTAAAGAAAACCTGACGCATGCGAAGGAGACTGGACACACGAGACTAGGAAGCTTGATGCAGGTGACTATCTCACGTATAGGGTGGGAACAAAAACGAACAAAAACGAACAAAAGCACGCAGGAAAGAAGAGATCCAAGGAAAAGGAGAAAAAAGCATTTCATCGAGCACCTACCATGCTATAAGAAAAACATTTTCTAGTAAATAGCATGAAACAAATAACCAGAGAACGGTTCTAACTTTAGCAAATAGGATGAAAACAGAGCAGTGGGCATTAGAGTGTACCTCTAGAACAGCAAGCGCAGAGGACCAAGGGTGAATTTGAGAGGGAGATTTGAAAGTGTTGAAGGAATAGGGAAAGAGAGAAAGGTAGTAGTAAGGATGTGGTTGTAAACGAAAAAAATTCAAAGCTATACCAAAACTATCGTTTTAATTAATTTGTTGCTAAAGGCTTCAGCGACGTTTTATTCAACAAAATGTCGCTGAAGTTATTTTTTGACGTCTTAATAAAAAAAGTGTGCAAAAAGTTAGACAATTCTGCGACGTTTTAGTAAAATGTAGCGAAAATTCTGAACAATTCATGACGTTTTTAAAACGTTGCGAAAAGTTTGAACAATTCGTGACATTTTATTAAAAAAACGTTGCGAATTGCATGTTTTTGTTGTAGTGCTTATCCATCCCGTCATTTGCTCCCATGCTTCTCAACTATTCATTAAAATTAGCATCCGATTCAGGCTGTGCCTTCTACTTAAATGGCTTAAATCTATTCAAATCAATTCAGAGAGAACTATTTGTATTTCATGTCATTGCACTTCTTAAACCTCCTCCATATGCTTACAATCTCGGATAGCATGTCTACACTCACTAGCACTTTACTTTTAAGGTTTAAGAAAGCAAATTGGAGGGGATATTATGTTTACATATTATTAAGGCAATTGTAATTAATACAAATACGATTTTGATTATATAACGAAGTGCATAGATAAGGCCATAGATTTAATTTCAACTATAATATTATGACTAGAATTACACTTGTAGTTTTTAATTTAAAATACTAATAACATTTTGTATATCATTATTAGGAAATTGAACTCTTATCTTATTGAAACAAATTTTACAAGATGATATCAAGTTAATAAATACTTAATTGGTTTTAATAAAAGAATTGTTGACATAAAATTCCAAGTCTTCTAATGTTTATTATAATAGTTACAAACTTTTAGTATTGTAAGATGAAGTTTTCTTTCCATTATCACTAACTAAAATCCTGATTTTTTTACTTTTTTTTTACATTTTATTAATAAAATAAATTGATGACTATATTTTATGGAGATTTTTTATGAAAATTTAAAAGGAAATAAATTAATGAAATCAAAATGCAATTCAGTAAAACATGCAACACTCTAACTGGTCTTCGAAAAACACATAAGCTAAGCTAGTAATCAAGTACATGATACTCTTAACTCCTCGAATCTTAAAACTTTACCAGTTTAAATCCCTTGGAGGGTTACATCTATTGGTTACAAACTACTCTACAGAAGCTAGTTACAAGACTTCAGTTCATTAGGATTTTAAATTAAGAAAAGACATTCCTAAATTATCCAAGATATGACAATACTATCACTGCATTTCATTGTGTCTTATAGATCAGCTCCATTCTTTTGCGGTCTTTTCCATTCCCTAAAACATCTACTATTCCTTTCCTCCCAAATTATATCGAGGCTCGAGTAGGCATAATCTTGGACAAAAGCAAGAAGGGCACTTACCTAAAGCTCACCCTCGTACGTAAAGTCGTAAAGGATAACATATGGCTCATCCTTCTTTGTGGAGCTGTCCAGGAGAACATATATAGGATGCCCTAAAAGTTGAGAACAGTCATGCAAAGAAAATAGAAAATTTGAGAATAGTTATGCACCTACTTTGGACCAGAGTTATGGTCAAAATTAAAAGAGAAATAGGACCCACCCTCATTGAGCAAAATTAGCAAAATTAATGGCTGTTAGCAAAATTAGCAAAATTAATAAATAGAAATAGGAATAATTTTGTTACTTATTGTTTTGTAATCTTTTTTATTTAAAATAATGAAAACCAAATTTGTATAAGAAAATATGCACAAGTCCTACATTAATTAAGGAGCATGATCGATACCAATTAGGAAGTTTTATTCTTGTTTGTAATGCTATTTTAGGAAGGAAACTATTTGTAAATTAAAAAAATCAAAGTGAATGAGATAACTTTGACGATAAAAAAGGTTTCGTCGTAGTTGGGTAATGCGAAAAATATGATAATAATCAATTCACTAAATCATGTTTAACTTTTTCACGAATGCATATTTAGTAGGTGATATAACTTTGTTGGTGTTGGCATATGCGATTAATGGTTATCCGCTCATGATGATAACCGATATTCAAATTCAAGTCTTAGGATGAGGTAATTGTTGTTAGTTACCATAGCATAAAACGTGTTATCCTAATCATCTTTATCTCCTTAACTGCATGATCAGTTTTGACTCTATAAGTATGATAAAGCATACTTGAGAAGATAACCAAAAAGAGAGTGATTGACTAAAAAGTTACAGTTTGAAAAGTGATTGAGTGGCAGGTTATTAGAGAATCACCATTCTTCATTGTAGATTGAGCAAAGATACTTGAATAGGTGGAATCAAGTTGAACCTCTCGTAGATTCAACATACCATAAGTCAGGAATATCGTAAAAGAATCCTCCCTGTGTTACTTTCACTATTTACAGTAAGTTTTTATGTAAACCTTTATTGGTATCAGAGTACGATGATGGTTTTTTTTTCATATTCCCGGGTGAATCTAGATATGTTATGCATGGTCTCATTTTAACACAACATTTTGAAGCACACAATTTTATTGTCGTACTATTGAAATATTTCACATACGTATCATGTTGCGAATAATAACATGACATCGTGTATGTTGCTGTTGTGTAAATTTTGTATCTCTGATAGATCTTATCATAAGAAAAAAAAACAAGTAAACATATCATATAAATATGTAACATACTGATTTGTGACATTATTAGCATAATATAGTGTGATTTAACCCATTAAAATGGATGTCATTGGAAACTAGAGTTTGAGACAATTCTAACAATATATTATGCACAAATAAAAGCTTTGGTT
>JAOQMP010000007.1:12092160-12111422 GCA_027563575.1 Erythroxylum pedicellare
TAGATATTAAATATCATATTTTATTAATAGATATAATGTATTCATTAATTTTAAATATCATATTTTATTAATAGATATAATGCATTCATTAATTTTATATAACATTAAACTTCTTACTTCTTTAAAGTTTTGTATATTATTTAATAATACTAATAAGTAAAATAATCAATTTCATACATTCTAAGACAATTACAAAAAAAAGTAATTTTTAATTTTTACTAGTATTCAATAACTATTAATTAATTTTTTTATTATATCAACCTCTATACTTATTATCAGTATTGATTAACTTTTATTGTTGTATTATTCTAACAAACTTAATGTTAGACTTGACTACTTTATGTATTATTAGTTTCCTAGATTTAGCATCGATGCAGAATATTTTTCTTATCATATCTGCTTGATATATTCAATGTAAGTACTGAGTTTTTTTTATTTCAATAGTGAATTAGACTCAATACTTGTATTAGATAATAATAATTATTATTTATAAATTATTTATAAATTCCAATTTTAAAATATATCAAATTATTATAAACAAAAATAATTAATAAATATTATTTCATAATTATAAATTATTATAACATATTAATCATCTTATTTATTGGTATTATTATATGATAAAATAAGAGTTAGTAAAGATAATTGAGAATGGTTGTAAGGACCCAAATTGTACCCTAGTTGAAATTTTACAGGTTCATAAAAGTACATGTATTATAGGTGTTAAAATTGTGCTATGATTTGAATGTGAATTTCATATGTCTAGAATTTTAGTCTAATGGATTATATTTAGTGATTTGGAGTTAATTGATACCATTAAAGAATTAAGGTATTAAAATGTACATTTGAACTAGGAAAATTGTCAAGTGGCAATTCAAGTTGGTATATGAAAAATTGGAAGACTAAGCCTATGAGTTAGTGATATTTGGCATAGCTAATGCATTAACATTTGGTAGCATTAGTTTAGTGACAAGTGGCCTAATTATGGCATTTGGCTATGATAAGAAGACAAGTGACTTACTTCTATGTTTGTCATGTAGGCACCCCATGGAAGGACATGTGTCCCTTCAAAGTTAGGACACCTTGCAAACCAAAAGTTGAATCACTCTAGCTCATTTGGTGTTTCTACTGCCTTCTCATTACTCTCACCACCAAAACCTCTTACTCCCTCTCAACTTTTAGAATTTTGCTTGATTTTGGATCATCTTTTGGATTCTTTGTAAGTTACTGCATCAAGAAGTAGGTCCTGATATTTTCGGTGTTATTGTCTTGTTAGTACTGAAATTTGCACCTTGATCTTACTTGTGTGCCAATTGCTTGGAAGGGCTGGAATAACTTATTCTTTGGAGTTAAAATTTGAAGTTAAGAAGGTAAGTGATTTCTAAACTTGATTGCATGTTATAATATGAATTGTTTGATGTTTGTATTGGATAGAATGTGTATGGAATTGATGATGAATTGAGCTCTAGAACATAATACTTGTTTGATAGCTTTTGCTTTGGATGTTGATACCTGAAAGATAACGGATTGTGAGATGATTAATGAATGATTTTTTAAATGGTTTGGACATGAATTCGATGAGATATTGAAGCATGAATAAGGTATAATTGAAGTGAAATTGATGAACTTTGGTGAAGATGTGTTGAATGGAAGTGAAGAAGTTAAGTTTTGGAAACAAACTTAAAGTTGTAGGTGAGTGAACCTTTGGTTCACTCATCCCACGATCGTGGGATTTATAAAACACATTCTCATAGTCATGGGAAATGGCTAGGAAGGTGAAAAACTTGGTTTTGAGCAATTGTTGAACTATATAAGGTTAGGTCATTTTATTTGGTACATTGGGACTTAATTGGACTTATTTAAGGTGTAAAATGAACTTAAATTGAGGTTAGATTAATTGAGTAATAGTTAATTTAGTTATGGATTGTTAATTGAGGTAGTTACTTAAGGAATGTGTGGGTAACAAATAATGTGTCTAATGTTGAAATGTATGGTTTGTTCAAGGATGAATGTTTCCTTATGAATACAAGTGTGTTTTAAAGGGTTTATATGATGTGAATTGAATATGATTGTTTGTAAATTGAGAATTTGTGTAATTATATGTAATGTGTAAATACATAATGCATTTATTGGTACATTATTACAAATGTTTATGTTCGTGAGGTATGTTAAGTTGTTGGATATGAAAGATCATGTTCAATTTGAGAAAAAATGGAATAAAGACATGTTATGCATTATGTCTTTTGTATATGATTCTAAAATCTGAAATATTTTGTTTTAAAACTGTTAAGTCCTAGTCGTAGGTAAATAGGCATGCCTAGAGGGTTCTGCAGCTGCTCCTATAACTAGACACTAAGGTGTCTTCTTTAACCAGACACTAGGTTGTCTTATATGTCAGACACCCTGATGTCTTATGATTTTAGACACTTCTGTGTCTTATATTTCAGAGACTTAAGTCTCTTTTGTTTTAGATACCAAACATGGGTATCTTTTATTCTGGTCCCGTTACCCACTTCTGTAAAAAGGATTAGCGGGCTAACTTGTTTTGTATTCTATTATATGCTTAGTTCTGATATAATCAAGCTCTATTATGCTATAATCAGATACTGTTTTGATACAGTCAAGTTTAGTTCTGGTACTTTAAAGTTTTGATATGATATTATGGTATTCTGTTCTGATACTTGTAAGTTTTGCTTTGAAGCCAATACATCCTGTTTTGATATGTTATGTTATATTTTGAGATACATATGGTTTAGATTGCGCTTTAATATGAACAATTAAAGATTGCTTA
Source organism: Erythroxylum pedicellare (assembly GCA_027563575.1). Taxonomy (NCBI): domain Eukaryota; kingdom Viridiplantae; phylum Streptophyta; class Magnoliopsida; order Malpighiales; family Erythroxylaceae; genus Erythroxylum; species Erythroxylum pedicellare. The sequence continues at coordinate 12,094,952 of JAOQMP010000007.1, forward strand.
AGATGTGATCTGATTCTGTATATGTGAATGTTAGACGACTATTAGAAACAATCACCAATTTATATCTTGTTTAGTTATTTCCCTACTAAGCTTTATGCTTAGAACGGTGGTTTTGCCTCCATGTAGCTTCTGATAAGAAGGTTTAAAGACTAGGACAAAGACAACTGCAATGGTCAAGGAAATTGTGTTTTGTTTTGACAATGTTCAATTTGTTTTTGAGTTGTATTTAATGTAATGAGACATGTTGGAATTTGTATTTTGTTTAATGGTTTGTAATAACCTTAATACAGGTTGGATTTGGATTTTAAGGCTTGTATGTGATAAGTACCATATGTTTGTTATGTTCTGAATATGACCCAACCTATAAAATGAAATGTATGTTACTTGAGTTTTTAGAAATGCTTTATCATGTTTTAGACTGTTTTAGTATTGTTTTGTGTAGCATCTGCATATCTTCCCAGGGGGTATGTGGGTGTTACAATGGAGATTGAGAAAGGCAAGCAATCCAAGGTGAAATGGGCTAATATAACAATGACAAAGCAACTAGGGGGTCTTAGGATAATTCATGTTGCTCAAATGTAGAAAGTATTACTAATCAAGAGGATCTGGCGTATATTTATAGATAAAACAGCACTATGGATCAAATAGGTTAATCAATATCATCAATAGTCCTAGGAATTTTCATGGATGCTTAGCTTGCAAGACATTATCTATCCCCATATCAAATATAAGTTGAGTGATGGAGAGGTCATATGGCTTTGGTATGATAATTGGACTAACTCTAGCCCTCTTATTCAAAGAAGCGAGTTGTCTAATATCAGAAATTGTATTCCTTCTAATGTTAGAGTGTCGATACTTATCCATAATGGCGAATGGGGTGGAACCTGTAAAGGTTTTCATTTATTAGTAGAATATTTACCCACCATTTCTACAAGATAGAGGAAGGATAGCATAGTTTGGATGCCCCATTCTAGTGGTGTTTTCAATAACGAATCTTATCACAAGCTGCTGGTTCACATGATGGAGGTAGTACCCTGGTTCGAAGTCACTTGGAAATCTATCTTAATTCTCGAAGTTGTGTTTTTCACCTGGTTGGTGATTAAAAATCGACTAGGAACAAAAGACCAATAGTTTGAGGATCTGACCCCATTTAGGTCCTTTGTAAATAGATGAATGAAAACCGAAACCATCTTCTCTTTGAATGTTAATATAGCAAAGCAATATGGAGTAGGCTTATAGTGATGTTGCAACTACCTCGATACATTTTTAAGTGGATAGAAACTTTGAATTTAATCATAAGGTGCATGAAACGTGGTCAACGAAATGATATGATTATTAAGACTGCTTTGCATACTATTATTCGCTCCATATGGATAGAAAAAAATTACCATAGAAGGTGGAAATTAATAAGTCTCCACTATGGTGGAAAGATTAAAAGAACAAGGATATCCATGAATACCCCAAAGCCTTATATGATGTAACTTTTTATTAAAGCATATAGCTAAGGTAATATGGCTAAAGAAGGATGATATAAATATAAAATTCTTCCATAATATGATCCTAGCTAGAAGGAACATAAATAAGATCTACTCCATTAAGAACCAAAATGAGGGGGACTTTTTCTTCCTAATGTTATATTAAGGAAATAACCTATAACTATTTCAAAAATTCTTTGGGAATAGAAGTAATGAGATTATTCTTAACACATCTCCTTAATTTCTTTATTCATAATCAATTCTTATATGAGACTAGTCAAAACCTTGTAGCTCCTTTTAGGTCAAATGAAGTGAAATAAGTAGTCTTTAAAATGAATCCCATCAAGGCTTTGGGGCTTGATGGATTAAATGGAACTTTCTTTTAGAAATCTTGTCTTGAGATAAAGGATATAACAATCAAAGCAGTACTGGAAACACTACATTCAAGATGACTTGTTATTGGAGATAAACAAAGTATTCGTATTCCTTTCTTATAAGTCCAATAATCCTACTACATTTGGAGATTACAAGCATATAGCATACTGTAACTTTCTCTAAAATATTAAAGCCAAACTATTTGCTAGAAGATTAAAGAAGGCAATTAGCCCCATTATAAATTCTCAAATAGCATTCTTGGAAGGGAGGGGCATTGGAGACATCATACTCCTTGCTCAAGAGTTCTTTAAAGGATACTCTGAAAAGGCCTTAAGGAATTATGTTACGAAAATTGGCTTGAGTAAAACTTATGAATTAATTAGTTAGGCTTTCATTGAGCATGTCCTAGAGGGATAAATTTTTTGGAAAAATTATGTAAATGGATACTTATGTGCGTTACATCTCCTTCCTACTCTATACTAATCAATAGAGACCCTACAAGGATGTTCAAAGGGTTGAAAAGTTTAAGGAAAGGGGATCCTCTGTCACCTTACATTTTTTCCCTTTGAGTGGAGGTATTGTCTAGGTTATTGGATCATAACATCATATTAGAGCCAACTTTTAAATTTGACTCCAAATGTTGGAAGTTAAGGATATCCCACCTTATTTTTGCTAATGACGTTTTGCTTCTAAGCGAGGCTAATAATAAATCAATCCACATCCTCACACTCTCTCTTTAATTATTCAATGGACATTCAAGGCTGAACATTATAGGCAAAAAGGTTGCCTCATAATTTCAAAGAATGCAGACTACCTAGCTCTTTGGCTTGAAGCTATTACTAGTTTAAAGATCAAACAACTCCCTATTATCTACTTAGGACTGCCTATAAATTTAAGAATATTAATGTTTATGGAATGTTTATCCATAATAGAAAGAGTGCAGAAGATAATATATATTTAGAATAATAAATTCGTATCTCTTACCAGAAGATTAACACTGATAAAGGCAGTCCTGAACTGGTTGCACATATATTGGAGATCACATTTGTTATTAGCAAAACGAGTAGTGAAACCATTGGAGAAAATGTTGAAAGGATTCCTGTGGAGAAGAGGTAAGGAAGGTAAGTTCATGGTCAAAGTAGGAAGGAAGTATGCATGCCGAGGGAGAGAGGAGGACTCAGAATACACCTTATTAAGCATGGTGAGCATACGAAGAAGGTGAAGACCTATGCTTCTTTATAACGCTTTTTCTTTCTTGTCTCGATCACCCCTTTTCAAATATTTAGGCATTCTAATAATTACTAAAAGGCTAATTTTCAAGGATTTTCAGCCTCTCTTCAACACTGTGCATAAAAGAGTAAGCAATTATAACAAAAGACTCCTCTCTTTTTTTAGAACACTAATGCTCATCAATTATATGCTCAACAAGATGTATATTTATTGGTGTTTTCATATGATACTCTACATAAATTTAAGCAAAGCTATAAAGAAACTCATTAGTAATTTCCTATAGTTTTGAGTGAATTTAAATACCATAAGAGAAATCAAATGACTAGAGAGTGGCTTGCCAAAATTTAAAGGAGGATTAGGCATCATACCAATCAAAATAATGAATAAGATACTAATGGCTAAAAGACTATGGAGAATCTATATGAATAGAGAAGCACTTTGGATATGGTTCTACATCCACTTTCTAAAAAGGAAAAGTTTCTAAAAGATAAAACTAAGAATAAGCTACTTTTAAACCATGAATTAGCTCCTAAAGATAAGGGATATAAAGAGCAATGTGATGAAAAGTAAGATAGGGAATGAGATTGTACTATGATAATTAGTGTGAGCTTAGCCCTATTCATAAGACACATGAATTAGCTATCTTAAGACTTATAATGGTAGATCATGATAAGGTTGAAGAAATAATACAAAATTATAAATGGACTTGAAATATGAAAAGCTCCTCCTTCTTAATGAATAACTTACCAAACTTCAAACCTAACTCAAGAATGAAGGATACATTAGTATGAATGAGTCACTCTTCAATGAAATTCACTAACCAATCTTGCTATAAACTATTCAGAATACCAATGTAGAAAGTGGTCTGGCTCAAGTTAATTTGGGATAAACACAAACTTCCAAAGGAATCCTTTGTTCTGTATTTAACCATTAAAAAACATATAAAGAACCATGGAAATGCTAAGAGGGGATAAAACAAACCTAAACTTCAACCGGATATTATTCAACCAAGAGTCATAAAGTGTCAACCATATATTCTTCTAATGTCAATTCACAAGTAGTCTCTAAATTAAAATCTAAAGGTTATATAAATACTATTATAGTATCTGAGAGGAAGGAAATCATTGATTGGGTAAGAGAACTTTTAACAATTGAGCAACGCTAACTACAATATCTTTAAGATAGCATTTAGTTGTTCGATCTATGTAATATGGAAAAAGAGAAACGCAGAAGCCCTTGAAGTTACAAAGCAATTATGCGAGACCTAGAAATTAACCATAACATGTTGGATCAAGTGGATAACAGTTACAAGACATTCATAAATTCATATTAACAACAAAATGACAAAAATATGGAGTTTACCTCAAGTCCATTAATGTCTTTTGAATATGAGAGGAACTCATAATTACTTCCTAAGAAGAGTGGTCCAAGTATTGATAAGAGCCACATTTCCAACATAGTCTACATTTCGACTCATTTATGACTAAACAACTACCACTCCTTCGTTTGCAATATGTATGATGCTAATACTGTTTAAGCTTGACAGTCCATACCTTATCCACCCTGTAAAAATATTGTTTGCACTCTCTAGCTCTTAGAGTCAAGTCTTGACAATATAGTCATGCAAAAGCATTAAACGACTTTATTAACTTTGTATTAGACTTTGGCCTTTTCCCTCTGGGGTAATTTATAAATTCATTTCAATTTAAAAGGATAAATATTTAGATTTGTTTAACCTTGTGTCATGGACTACATCATATATGAATGCACATAAATTACAACTTTTTTATAAGATCACCAAATATATAATATAGAAAATTTATATCTAGTTTAAGGAATTTTTTAATAATTAGTGCAATGCATTTACCATATAATTTTTAAAATTCAAGAGAATTTATTAATGATATTTTATATGAACACAATGTTAAGAATATTGTACTAATATTGGTACCGAATTGGGTTCTGATATAGTACCATACTAATACCGGTCAATACTGGGTACTATTTTGGGCAATTTTTTAAAATTTATGTAATATTTCCTTAATTTTTTAAAATTTAAAAATAATCCATTAGTATATCGTACTGTATACTTTATAATTTTACATCAACTTTATCTTCAAAAATTATAATAATAAAAATTTAAAATAATAACCATTTATTTATTTTTATTAACGTTAATTTTCAAATATTTCATATATAAATAATAACCACAATTAATATGAAAAAATTATTTAATCATCATACAAATATAAAATTAAGAATAATACAAAGTATTTAAAATATTATAGTTTCATCATCTAATAAATAATAATTATATCAAAACATCAAATAAAAAGAACAATAAATATCTTCAACTCTCTAACTATTACAATTTATAATAAGAGTTTGTGATGAGGAAACAATTAACTATAAGTGAAACCTGAAACAAACACATTTACAATTACATTGCATACATAGAATTTAACGTATACATCAAATATAAGAAAAATTAAGAAAAGAGGAGAAACAAAAACTTAGAATTTCATTCAATCGTCTAGGGGTGATACCCACTATAACTACGTCATTTAGTACAAAATCCTTATAATCATCATCATTCAAATTCATTATACCAAATGACATATCAATGCTTTCTCATTCAAGATTATCTTCCAAGTCACTCTCATCTATCAAACTTGATTCCTTAGAAACTCAATTCACCAAAAGATCAATATTATCAATGCAAATTGGATCTCCTAAACTACGTGTTCTATTAAGAGTCTTAATAAATAATAAAATTTAATTATTAAAAAGTTATAGAAAATTATATATAACTTAATAATGATAACAAGATACATTTCTTAAAGCTTTAAATTGTATCAAATGAACACCAAGTCATTCAATGTTTTATGCTCCAATCTATTCATTTTCTTAGAATGTATGAATTCAAATGGGCTTCATTTCCTTTCACAACTTGTTGCATTCATACATTGACATAAAATTCGAATTGTAAATCTTTGTAATTCTAGAAAACCCCTTCCGAATTAGTCCCACTAAGAAATTATAAGTCGTAAGATAATAAAAGAAATGTTATAAACAAAATACAAGTGATAATTAATTTTCAAGAAGTAACAAAAGTTAAAAAATATATATACCTGAACTAAGTTTTGCTCTTTGTCGAATAACAATTGGCATCCTAAAATCTCCAGAAGACTACTTATAAATCTTCATTTGTGAGCTTAGGAGATCTTGCATCTTCTCATGGACAACAACTGTTGTAATAGTTAATAGCATTTCCCCATTAATGTCAACTTTCTTTGTAAAAACTGGTTTGAAATAGACATTAAGATTTAAAAATGTCCCAACTGCAAATAACGGAGAGTAAAGTTGTCTTTCTCATCTCTCATTAATGCTGCAAGATAAGGAGCGTACAAAGAAGGCTTATTTTTCATATTGGCTTTGATTGCTTCCTTCACCTTCTCTATAACATCATAAAAATAACCCATTGTTGTCTTTTCATCACTATCAGCCAAATGAAGCACCCTCACTAAAGGCTCACAAACTCGAATGACAAATTTACGTTGGGATCAAAATTTAGTATTTTTAAGTATAATTCTGGAAACCTCCAATTTAGCGTTAGATATAGCAACTGAGTTGCAACCTACTTATCACTTGTAAACATTTGTCTCAAATTTTTTTTCATCATAATAAAATATTGAATTGATTCAATTCTTGTAATAATGGGACAACACATATTTCTACCATTAGTAAAATTCTTTCTTATTAAATTCAAGACCCATGCACAACTATAGATGATCTTAGTCACTTTTTTTTCTACACAATCTCATCAATAATAGGAAAATACCTAGCATCTCCTGTATTTTCTAGCATTAAGTCAGTGCAATGTGCAACACAAGAAGTCTAAAAAAAAGAATTATACTTGCTTTATAATCTTCTTCCCGACGCTTTATGAGTGGAGTCATTGTCAGTGATCAACTGAACAATATTATTCACAACTTCATCGAATATTTCAAATAACATATCAATATTCCTAATAAGGCCAAATGTATCAATAGATTTCAAAAATATTGAGCCTTTTCCAGAATAAACCAAAAAATTAATAATAGACTTATGTCTCCCACTTGCCCAACTATCACACATGATTAAACACCAATAAGTAGCACAATATATTCTTCTTTCATCCAAATAACTTTTAATTTTATAAACTGAGCTACTTAAAAGTTTATCTCTATAGTCATCAATAAAGGAGCTTTACATCTTAGGTCGTAAAAGGCTATAGTATCCACCATAGGCTGATAATAATAAGATTGGGAAGCATTAAATCCTAGACCTGAATCATACGACCATCTATCCATTTCCATATGCAAGAAAATTTGACACTTGCTTTATTCTTTTCCTAACATCAAGTTTAGATGCAAAATTCACTTTTTGTTGGGAAGGAACACTACCACTTTTAACATTTCCACTATCATTGTGAACATCAACAAACGAATTTCGACTATACATCTTATATTATATAGCTCATTATATATGATTATATCATACCAAATTCGATTTCAACCATCACAATTCACCAATAAATCAAAAACTAACAATTCAAGTATTCAACATACACAATTCAATTTCATCCAACACAATTCACCAATAAGTCAAAAACTAACAATTCAAGTATTCAACATACACAATTACATAATAAACATATGCATCTTATATAATTTAATTCATTTTGTATGATTACATCATACATAACTCAATTTCATCCAACACAATTTACCATAAGTCAAAAACAAATAATTCAAGTATTCAACATACATAATAATTCAATACACGTAATAGTCATCAACTTGAATATGTTTGAGGACAAATATAAAAAATTAAGTGAATTGAACTTAATAAATAAATAAATTTTTTGCTTCATTATGTATGACTTAAATTTGACATTAGTCATTTAGTCTTTTTAACATAAATGAGTTTGGCCATTTACTTAACAAATAAATTAAGTATTGAGGATTAAAAACTGGCAAGTTATGTCTAACAAAAATATTTTCTTCCCTTTGACCAATTTGTAAAACAAAGTTTAATTTTAAATACTTATTAAGATATTAGAGAAATACTTTGTTGATGTTTAAGATTAAACTTACAAATATTTAGCTAATTCATTTCAATTTGATTAATTCCACAATAACAAGTGTCATCAATTGTAAGTCTTTTTATAGAAGGTAATTTAATGTATTAAGCAAGAAGTAAAAAAAAAAAACTCTATAAATTTCAAAAATTTTAAAGAAAATTGATTAGAATTTAAAAATATATTAAAATCACATTTAATTTAATTTAATTAATAACAAGTATATACTTATTTAATATTGCATGTTCAACACTTTTCAAAACAAATTTGAAGAGAATAAACTTAATCAATACGTTAAAAAACATAGTTAAGTTAAATTTGAATAATATCTTGTAAAATATAAATATATACAAACAATTACAAATTTCATGTTTCAATTGTCAAATCAAAATTTTCCAATGGATTTATTTTCTTCATAAATTGGCAATGCCTAAATTACAGTCCAATTAAACCATCTTACACAAATATTTCCAACTTTCAAACTCAAATTTCTCAACTAACACAAACATTTCTAACTTTCAAACCATTCACAAAATACATATGACACAACACAATCCAAATGCAACTCAGGAGAGGAAAAAAAAGGACAATTCAAAAGACACCCAAAAATATCAGAAATAGCAATTTGCTTCGGTTGGGTCAGGTTGTTTTCTTAGGTTTGGTTGGGTCAAGAAACCAGACCTGAAATTAACAGATACTACACTAGTTAGTGCTAGACGAAACTTCCAACACTGGCCAATACCTAAAGCTGATACCAAAGAGGTTGGTTTCGTGCCGAGCTGGTATCGGCAATACGGTACGAAAAATTTGTTATTTTCCAAATCTAGGTGAGACAGCTCCAATTATTTGAACATAGATATGAAAAGATAGATGAAAGCGACTTCGTTGCCTAGCCTGTTAACATATTCACGATGAGACTGATAAAAACGAACACACAACATGGTGGTTTCTATACAACAGAATCAATAAAGATAGATGAAAGAGACAACCTTCGTTGCCTAGTCTGTTAACATCTTGATGAGACTGATAAAAAGACCACACAACATGGTGGTTTCTATACAAGAGGATCAATAAAAAAAACATCATACTTAGAGCACAATCATACAGATTATCAACACCAGTGACCGATAGAGGTCACAAAATTAAGCCAATCCCCACACTGTTCTCTTACAAACGTGATGTCTCCGCTTGTTTTCACATCTAATTATAAGGGACCAGTTGCAAATCTATGGAACTGCACCATGTGCACATTACCTTATTGGTTGGGTCCTAGAAGAGCTAAAAGGAATGCCCTGTAATGGCCAGACGTGTCCGAGTGAACTGCATCATTCAACGTCTTCTTGTACTTCTTCAGGTATTCAGCTTTTATGTATTGCATATCAATTTCAGTCCTTGTCACAATTACTCTTACAAGCGCAGTGTCATCGGTCCCCAGACCTTTCATCGCTTTATGCAACACCTGCAATTCACGAAGAAAGATTATAATAACTTTGACTTCTACTCCCCAATCCCGTTGTACCGGGATGGCAGCATCGTATCGTAAGGTAAAAAGGAAAGCGACTAGCACAAGTTTTCGTGGAATCCTAGTTTCGTGATACTAGTGAAATACAAATGTATAACCTAAGTGGACCCTGATGGTAGAAAACAAGAAAGCAAAAGATTAGCATTCCAAACAAGCATATGATCAACCTATTAAGAATCGGGTAAATTATTTATCTTAACTTTTTAACAATTTATTAAATATATGTCAACTTTCATTTTATACCACTAGAGCAAAAAACAACAGCAGCACCTAGTACCTAATGTGAATCCTGCTGCTCCAGGGGTCATTTTACACCACTACATATCAAAATTTATCAAGAATATATATTTATGATAGAAATTAAAAGTATTCAAAATGATTTTACCATTATATTCAAAACAATTTTTTAAAGCTCCCTATAAAATTTGGCAACATTTATTTTTCATTTCTTATGATTTTTCAAATTTTCAGCATTCAAAAAATTATAAAAAATAATATATTAATCAAATATTTTTCAAATTTTTACCAAAGATGCATTACATTATTATTAACACTTGTACAAATTTTCTAGTCAAAATTCCAAGTACTGAATTTTTTAGAGAATAACAACTTAATATAATGAAATTCTCTCACCATCTGAGATATATAGGCATTAACAATTTTTTAAATCACGATATCTAATGTTACAAGATGAAAGTTGAGATATATTTGATATTTTACTCATAGTTCAGGACAGCCGATATAATTTAACATTAAAAATCTGATCAAGACTATTAACGATGACACCAAATACGACGAACTTATTTTCATTCTGTTGCATCCAAACAGTAAAAGGAAGAAAAATGAAAACATTCTTGATTCCTCAAGTTGCAAAATCCCCTGACAATGGTACCAAAATTTAAGTTATAATGTTTTGTCCTTTTCATGAAAGTTGCAAAATCAACCTTCATGGAATACTTTTAACTGATACAGTTAAAAAAATGAAGCACAGAACACGATAACACAATTTAAGATCATTGGTCATAAGAATCACTATTATCTGTCTCCACATAGCCACCAGTAAGTCATTTAAAGATTATGACCCGTATAAACAAGAGGTGACGTCAAAGTATCTCTTAATGAGAAACCAATTACAGTAAGAACTATTAGCTCTGCTGAATGGTTAAAAATTTTACCTTGGCAAAATATCGTGCAGGATTTTCTGAGCATTGCAAAATTGTCAATAGACCGTGTTTAAAATGTCCTGATGTTTCTCTTTTTACTGCCTGTTTTTGTTTGAATTAGATTTCACATAGTAAAAACATTTATAACAAAACGAAACAATAGGATTTGGAAATGCTTACCTTCTTCAGTGAATTTCCATACAAGTTATTGTAAGCAAAACTAACAGCAGCCAAATGCGCAGCACTTCGTTCACAAAAAATATGAATGAAAGCATTTTCATCAGTCCCCAACCTCTTTTCCCCTGCTTTATACAAAGTCTTGGCATCATTCTCAACGAATGCTCTATCAACTTCAGTTCCTTCATAACGAGGTGTGCTAAGGTATGCAAGCAAGAGCTTCATAAAACATTTTCCATGAATAAGCAACTTCAGTATCATATCTTTAGTGCCTAAAGAAACTAAACAAATAAATACACCAGTGATGAAGGAATAAGAAATTCAAATTATTACTTTCTGAACAAACAAGTGTTTTGGATGAATTGGTCAATCTTCTCAGTAGACAAGCAAAATTTGTTGTATTCTTACCCCACAAGTGCCAATAGCAACAATCCATCCAGCTATAAGAGACTATTATATAAATTTTGAGAAGAAAATGCTCATGAGGTACAGCCGCATGTAGTCATGCAGTAAACTTCAATTTACTGCATTATGTTATGTCTAGGCTGGATTTGAAAATCAAACATGTATATCAATTGTCAAACATGTGTATTGCAAGTTCTGCAAACTTATGTGTGAAAGCTTGGATCACATCCTCTTTCAATGTAGCTATACAAGCATCATCTGGAATCTGATTCAAAGTTAATGCAGATTACAATCTGAGAGCTGGTCCCAAGTGATAAGCTGATCCTCTGGGGATAAACTTCAGATAAAAAGTGATACAACTATATTTAAACTATGCTTGAGCTACTGTGTCTATGGCATTTGGTGAGAAAGGAACATTCCAACATGCAGAACAGGATGTTTATTCATTGAGCAGGTTCAAAATCAATTGGATAAGGGAGGTTAAAATTGCAAAAGGTTTAGTGATAGCCTTAAAAGTTAAGAAGTTCAAGCATCAGTCTCTGCAGAGTGTGCCTCAGACTCCTCAGGCTTCAGGTCCTTGTCTGGAGAGTTTAAATCCTTCCTAAGCTTGATCTCAACAGTGATTTCCCCAGCTTAGAGTCTCTAAAGCATATACCTAGCAAGCTTCTCTGCTTTACTAGTAGGCACTTGTGGAATTGTTAACTTGTACTTTTGGTTTGGTGTTACCAAACTAATGCTATTGTTTTGTTACCAGATTCAGGTTTGTTACCTGTTTTGGGGAAGCTCTTAATTCAATTTTCTTTCAAATCTCAAAAAAAAAAAAAAAAAGATAATAAATGCAATCTTTTGCAATCAAAAGAGAGCTACAAGTGTCCATAACTTCTGTAGTTTAGCACCGGAATCATCTGAAACTTATGTTTCTAAATGGTACGTCAACAAATATATCTCACTTTACTTCTATATTGGCAGATGAATAATGAGATCAAAGAATGTTATCAAGGGGAGGCAATACCAAAGTATAAATGAAGTTTCTGAACCACATGTTTCTAAGAAAAAATGCTCATACAAGAAAGAGGGCTTACCCTTTTATGATCTCCAGAGGTCCGTGCTTCAATATCATGCTCAAGGTAGGTTCCGAATTTTGCATAGTAATGTTGTTTGAAAACCTGTATTTGTGATGGAATGCGAGAGCAAATTACCTCAGTTACACCTTCCAGATTTAATGTGCCGGCAATTATTCCTTGCCTTATAATCATTGCATCACGTCCAGGTGGATCATGCATCCAAAGCAGAACAGCTGTCTAGAAAACAGATAACACTTTCAGAACTTTAAACATGCTATGTATTTGTTCACATGATAACAAAGTATATAGTTCCTCTTATGGGATTTGTTAAAATATTGGATAGTAGAAATCCATGGTATTAAAAATGATAAAAAGAAGTCCAGTGAGTATAAAATTGGTACCTCCAATTTCCCCCTCAGCTCAGAAGACAAGCGCTTAAAAAGATCCTCAGAATACATTGTTCTATATTCGTTTAGGATGAGTGAACGTTGTGTTGCATCTCGATGAGCAAGGATATTGATTACCGCAGAGGTGTTACATCCAAATCCTTTTTAAAACAAAGAAAATCATCCATGTGATAACAATTTGTAGCATTATAAAACTTCTATTGTACACATGGCATGACTCTTCAGTGGATTTGGACCAACCATCGCCGTTAACAACTAAAAGTCCCACAGGAAAGTAAATCTACTAGTGCAGCTAGCCGGAAAAGGCAGGCCTTAAGCAGATAATCATTTGTATAGTGAATATCCTTAGATGAAATGTTTCAACAAAGAAACAAACATAAATTGTGCTGGAGATCATAATGACACTAAATCTTACAATTACACTAAAGTAGGAATTAAAACATCAGAATTAGCATTTCAGAAAGTTCATATTCCGAAATACTCCTACATTTATGATTTGGATTAGCAATGAACTTTCTTACATGCATTTATGTTATTAGAATCAGCCAATCTTTTTCTAAAATGCATTAGGCACTATTCAATGCACTGGTACATACAAAGACATATCAATTGATACATGTATGGACACATCTAAGGTGAAGTATATGTTCTGTATATGCAAAAAAAAGAAAAAAGAAAAACAGAACAGAAGAACAGAACAACATCTAATTTCCAAGAACTCAAAAAGTTATCTTAGTGACTTCGTATCAAATGGCCATCTACCAAACTAAGAAAGTGATGATTGAAGTGATTTGTAAGCCAATTTAATGTTCGTATTGCACTTTACTTTCCATCTGCTACAATTCTCAAGACCACGGATAAGAAGTATCATCCTCTTTTTCAATTCTTAATACAAGTAGTGGGTCGTTGATACAAGGGACTAATGTGGGGCAATTGGATTCAGAAGCAAATATAGGTAAGTTGCAAAAATTAAAATGATGACCATAAATGAGGAAAAACTGACTTAATAACAATCCTTAGGAAATATAAATTATTTCTCTCAGACTTGCATCATCACCACATATCTCGCCGTATCTCTCCGCAACCCAAAAAAAGGGCATTGCCCAATAATCAAAGCCCGCGATCAAGTCAATAATTCCAGCAACTAATAGGGAAACCAAACGTGTACACTTCAAACAATTTCCCAGGACATCAATCTGGCATGAAAGCTCTCAAGATACCCAGAAACCACAAAACAGCCAGAAAGCAAGAGAAAAGGAATGAATCTGAGAGAGGGGAGAAGAGGAGAATGTACCTTTGAAAGCCTTGTGAAGTTGAATGGCATCCTCTCTTGGGGAGCTCAAAACTGGAGGAATGGTTAAAGTTGCCATTTCAACACCTTCTTCCAGAACACATCACAAAGAACAATAGCAGAAACAACCTCTATTTTATTTTATTTCCGGTTTTATATTAAGCAACCCAAAAACAGTTGCGGACATGATTAAACTGTCGGGTCCGCTGAGCGACCTCATTTCTTACATGTTTATTGGTATTTTATTTATTACCAAAGTCTTTTGGACAAAATAAACAAGAATAATATTCTTCAAATATTTTTAACGTTGATAATAATTTTTTAATTTATAAAAGTTTGAACGATTGCTTAGTTTATTGGACTAATTAATCGAATATAATTAATTTAAATATAATTAATTAAAATATGATTAAATAAAATATAATTAATTATATATTTTCGCTTTTTAACAATTAAATATAATTAATTAAATTTTTATGTAAAACAAAAATTTAACAAATTTTTATTTCTGAAAATTTTAACAAATTTTTATTTTTCAATATTTTTAACAAACTAACTATTGTCAATAATAATGGTAATGGTAATCATTCCTTTTTCTTAATAAGCTATCATAATTACAACAATTATATCCATTCTTATTCATCATTATATTCATTATTATTCTTATTATCATTCTCTCATATGAACCAACCATCCCTTAAGACTATCCTATCATATTCGTAATTCTATAAGTTGTAACAAGATAAGATGTGACTTAGGTTCTATTTTTGACACCCCTAATGTGGTTAAACCCTAAAATTTTAACCTAAATTTTTAACAATCATATTTTATGATTTCAGCTATACAAAATTTGAAATTTCAACATTTTTGGTCAAAATTCAAACCTAAAATTTGATATTCCAGCAGCATAATATCAATCATATTTCCTAATATTGTGATTTTTAACTACTAGTTAATAATACTTCTATAGGGGAGTATGTGATTTGGGAATTACATGGAGGAGGAGAAGCAGGACACTTTGGAAGAGATAAAACCATCGCAATGGTTAAAAATCGCTTTTATTGACCTTCTTTAAAGCAGGACACGTTAAGGTCGTACAACAATGTCACATAGGTCAATTAGCTAAAGGAAGGAAACAAAATTCTAGGTTATACACACGCCACTGCCCGTGCCTCATGAACTATAGCACGACTTAAGTATGGATTTTATCATGGAAATTCCTAAAACTATAAGAGGTTATGATAATATTTTTGCGGTGGTAGATAAGGTTGTCAAGATAAGTCATTTCATTCCATGTTGCAAGACTTCTATATTACTAAAATTTCTTCAAACAGGTTGTATGTCCCAATAGATTACCTTTAACCATCATCTTTGATCATGACGTAAAGTTTATGAGTTATTTTTGGAGAAGTCAATGGAAAACGTTAGACACTAAGCTTTAATTTTTATCTTCTTTCTATCCTCATACTTATGGACAAATAGACGTGGTGAATAGAAGCTTGGGGGGACTTGTTAAGATGTTTGGTTAAAGAAAATGTGAAAAATTAAGACCTAATTATTCCTATGGCAGAATTTACATATAACAATTTTATAAATAGGCCTACTAGTAAGTGCCCTTTTGAGATAGTTTGAGGAGTTCAACTAAGGAAGTCTATTAATTTGGTTCCTTTACCACAAATAACACGAGTTGTTGTTGAAGTTGAAGGTTTTGCACATCACATGAGGGACATTTTTATGAGATATGACGAAAGATAATAACTAGAAATTTTTCTTACAAAGAACATTTTGATCAGCATCATCGATTGACATAATTCAATGAAGGGGATATGGTGATGATTATAATTCGTCTAGAGTGTTTTCAAAAAGGGAAATACAAGAAACTTCATTTATAGGATTCGTAGACCTTATAAGATCATCAAGAAGATAGTGTTAATGCTTATGTCTTGGATTACCAAGTGACATAAGAACAAGTCCTATCTTTAACATAGTTGACTTAACTAGTTATCATGGATAAGATGAGGAATGTCCTACTGTAGCTATAAGCAAAGTTATGAATACCGTACCGGGCTTGGTACCAGAATGGGTTCTGGAACGGAACTGTATCGATACCGGTCGGTTCTAGATACCGTTTCGGATAATTTTTTAAATTTATAAAATAGTCCCTAAAATTTTTAAAAATTGCAAAATAGTCCATATTGGTATATTGTACAGTTGTACTGTATACTTTACTAGTTTACTGT
>JAOQMP010000007.1:12111522-12126856 GCA_027563575.1 Erythroxylum pedicellare
CCCAAAAAATATATATTAGGTAAAAAAATTTGCAGATAAGTCCTCAAAATTTTTAAAAATTTCGAAATGGTCTGGAATTTTCCGGAATGTTGGGTACCGACCGGTACCCAACGGAAAACCCCATTATCGGTACTGAGGTCGGGTTACAGGTTTTGTTTTTCGACCGGTACCGGCCATAACGGAACAGATCCTATAATGCTGGCTATAAGAGTTTCAGGCACTCCTCATCCTAAAGAGGAAGTAGAGGATGTTTTCAATAAACAAATTGTAGTCATAAGAGATGGGGATATCAACAATTTCTTGTCAAGTGGAAAGAAAGATTGATTTCTGATAGTACTTTAATTTTAGAATCTAAGTTTTAGAAGTTGAATCCATACTTATAAGATCAGTATTTATCACATTCTACATCAAGGACGACTTTAGACAAGTCGAGGAGAATTGATGTATAAGAAATTAAAGTCTATAAAGAAATAAAAGAGGAAATATTAGTCAACCACAATCTTTAGTTTGGTGGGATAAGGATTGGGAATTGAGTTAACACCAAAGTAGGCTAAAATTTAGATTGTATTAGGATTCCTTATTAGATACTGAAAGTAGTAGTATTCGTTAATCTATTTTACATTTGCTATCCTAGTTGTATAGGACTTATATAATTTCTATTATAATAAGATTTAAATTAGGAACTCTTTCCTACTAGAATAAGGGTTATAAGAAATGTGTGTGTGTCTGTGTGTATTTAGCTCTTCATCAAGAATAAGTAGCCTAAAATTTTTCTACAGATTTAAGCTTTCAAATAAAAGATGTGATGCTTTCTTCTAAGAGTAATTCTTATACTCTAAGAGTGATTCCTAGTTTCCTACCTTCCATTCTTTGTGTTCACCACAAAATTCTAGTAACTAAAATCTTACGTTCTAGTATATTAAAACCTGGAATTAAAATTAGGAAACATAGTTGATATTAGGCTACTAGAATGTCAAGTTTCATGTTTAAATTTTAACTAGGAATTGATGAATGCTTAACTGATTATACATTTACTTTATAACACTTAGTGATTAATGTCATAAAATGCTTAAGATATTCATTTTGGTTCATAATTGGTTTTACGTACAAGTCTGAAGCAAAATAGCTAAAATCTAAACAACTTATTCTAGGTTTTTCGATAGCTAGTTTAGTTAAAGAACTTATTTTGATTAAACGAGACCTAAGAGAAAACTAAGGTTAACAAAGCTTATTGTTAACCTATGATTAATAGTTTCTAAGAGAAGTGTGAAAATAACAAAATAATGAAGTATGTTTATTTGCATGTAGGTTGAGATTTAAATGAGATATGGATTCTAACTTAGTCATCAATTTTATCATTTTCTCACTATTTTAATTAAATTGCTTTCATTATTTTGTCTTTCGATTCCAACCAAAACCTCTTTATTTCTTAAACACTGATTCTTTTCATTACAAAAGCTACATGTACATTCCCTGTGGATACAATTCCTTCTCACCACTGTTATAAAATTTCATGTGCATAGTTAGGTTTTATTTTTCTGTTTGTTAGATGTGCATCAAGAATTTTGTTGTTGTTGCTGGGTAGAGTGGTGCTTCAATTCTTGCTTTTGATTTCAATTGATGTTTTGTATTTATGTATCTATTTTTTTATAATCATTTTTCAGTTATTTCTTAATTTTTACATGTTTGTTAGTGTTGGTGTATGGTAATAACAAGATCTCATCATAGAGAACCTTTACAATTTGATCCAGAGATCGAAAGGACAATGTGAAAGTTGCAAAAGGAAACATTGGAAAGGGAAACAAGGACAACTCCAAAAGTATAACAAGAGCTTGAAATTGAAGAGACAATGGATAATCCAAGAACATTAACGGAGTTGGTACATCAGATTTAACCCAAGGACCATTATTCATTACCTTTCCTAATGTTACTTAACTTGTTACTTTTGAACTTAAGTCTGAGTTAATTCATCTTTTGCCTAACTTCTATGGACTTGAAGGTGAGGATGCACACATGCATCTTAAAGAACTTGATGTGGTTTGTATGAGTATGAAACCTCTAGGGGTGACAGACGAGCATATCATTTTAAGGGCTTTCCTATTCTCCTTGAAAAATGCAACAAAGTATTGACAATTTGATTTGCTTGTTGGAAACATAAATACGTGGATTGAGATGAAGGGGCTATTTTTGGAGAAATATGTTCCAACATCGAAGAAAGCTAACATAAGAAAAGAGATATATGAGATAAAGCAATTTAATGGAAAGTTCCTTTACGAGTATTGGGAGCGCTTTAAAAAGTTGTGTGCTAGTTTTCCCCACCACAACATATCAGAACAACTCCTTATCCAATATTTATATAGAGGCCAATAATTTAATTGAATGCATGACCACTAATACTTAACACTTTGGCACTTGTAACGATGTTCATCGTGTGAAAAAGGTAAGTACTTCCATTTAACATCATTTAGATTAGCTAACTTCGTTTGTTAGACAAATTGTTGTTAGATAGACACAAGTAAAGGTATGCGGAATATGTGCAAATACAGGTCATCCTATTGATGGGTGCCCAACCCTACAAGAGGGAAGTATGGAATATGCCAATGCTGCAAGAGGGAATTTTTCCTAACTAGTATAACCTGTATTCCCAAACATATAACCTAGGTTAGAGAGACCATCCCAACCTGAATTACGGAGGAAATAGGCAGGAGAATCACTTCTCGAATAGGCCACAAGGAGCACAACAATTTCATCTAAGGCCATAAGTCTCCTCTTCCAATTCAAGTACATCTTTGGAAGACTTAGTTAAGTCTCTTACTATTAACACTTTGCAATTTCAGTAGGATATAAAAAAATTGTAGTAAGATACAAAATTGAGCATGTAGAACTTGGAAAAGCCAGATGGCGGTAGTTATCAACCACCTAGAATCACTAAGCAAAGGAAAGTTTCTCTCTTAACGTGAGGTAAATCCAAGGAACATTAGTGCCGTAATCTTAAGGAGTCGAAAGGAGCTTGAGATTCCCAAGTGGACCTTGCTAAGGAGAGCCAGTAAAGAAGAGATCCAGAAGGAGTTGGGAAATGAAGGAAATCCCTCATCTAGCATAAAGGTAAACTTTAAAAGCCTTAATATAGTTAGTACTAATCCTCTACCTTTTCCTAGCATATTAGCAAAATCGAAAAAGGAGGAAAAAGATAAAGATATATTAGAGACTTTTTGAAAGATAAAAGTGAACATACCTTTGTTAGATGCAATCAAGTAAGTACCCAAGTATGCAAAATTCCTTAAGGAATTGTGCACTAATAAAAGAAAGATGAGAGATGACGAGAAGGTGATGATGGGTGAGAATGTTTATGTGGTCTTTAAGAAGAAGATACCTCTAAAATGTTGGGATCTAAGTATGTTCACTATTCCCTATAAAATTGTTAAAACTGTGATTAATAAATCTATGCTAGATTTTAGGAGCTTCAATTAATGTTATGTCTTGTTCAATTTAAACTTCCTTAAATTTAGGCTCTTTAAAGGGACAAATGTTATCATACAATTAGCTGACCGTACTAATGCTTACCTTGATGGAGTAGTTGATGATGTATTAATGTAGGTAAATAAGCTGGTGTTTCGTACAGAATTTTATGTACTTGATATAAATGATGAAACCTCGTACAATCTAATACCTATCTTACTAAGGAGATTGTTTCTTAACATGGCCCAAACTAAGATAGATGTTCATAAGGTCACCCTCACGATGGAATTTTATAGGGAAGTAATTCATTTTAATATTTTTGGTGTAATGAAACATCCTTAAAATGATAATTTTATTTTCTTTATTCATATGACTGATCCCCTAGTGCAGGAGATGTTTAAATTAAGTTGTAAGGATCAATTAGAAGCAATCTTGACTGAACACTAGAATCAAAAGCCACTAATGATGTTGAGCTAGGAAAAGAGCTTATTAAGATGGTGGCTACCTTATAATCATTGGATACCTCTCCCACAATGTATGAACTAGCATCTATACAGTTACTAGAATCTTACCAGAGGTTATTACCTTCTAATGTACAAGTACCTGATGTGCAGTTGAAACCACTGCCTGCCCACTTGAAGTATACATATTTAGGAGATAATCAGACCCTACCAGTCATTATTTCGGTAGTGTTGACTTCTGATTAAGAAGAAAAATTGGTTCAAATGTTGAGAGAGCATAAGAAAGCCATTAGATGGACAATTGTAGATATTCAAGGAATAAGCCCTTCTATATGCATGCATCACATTTTGTTGGAGGAGGATGCCAAGTCCATCAGGTAAGCTCAACATAGGTTGAATCCTTCGATGATGGAAGTAGTGAAGAAGGAAGTGTTAAAGCTTCTTAATACTGGGTAATCTCTAAGAGTAAGTAGGTAAGTCAGATTTAGGTGGTTCTAAAGAAATCTAGAATCATAGTAGTGGTTAATCAGGAAGGTGAGTTGGTTTGTACTCACGCATAAGCTGAGTTGCTAGTATGCATCGATTATATAAAATTGAATGTTGTAACTCATAAAAGACCACTTTTCCCTTCCCTTTATTAATCAAATGCTTAAAAGATTGTCCAGATATAAGTATTACTATTTTCTATATGGATTTTCATGTTATTTTCAGATCCTAATTGCACTAGAGAATCAAGAAAAGACCATCTTTACATGCCCATTCAGTACATTTTCTTACCTAAGGATGCCATTCGGGTTGTACAATACACCCGCCACCTTCTAAATATATATTGTAAGTATTTTATTTGAGTATGTTGAGAAAATCATAGAGGTTTTCATGGATAACTTTAGTGCTTAATGCTTAGAAAATCTTGCTCTTATCTTAGAAAGATGTAGTGAAACTAACCTTGTAATTAATTAGGATAAATATAATTTTATGGTAGATCAAGGTATAGTTTTGGGCATGTTATATCTACTAGTGGTATAGAAGTAGACAAGTCCAAAATTGATCTCATTTCTACCTTTCCTTACCCCTCAAATGTATGGGAAGTTCGTTCTTTTCTTATCCATGCAAGTTTTCACTACAAGTTCATCAAGGATTTCTCAAAGATAGCCTCACCTTTGTGCAAACTGTTATAAAAACATATCTCCTTTGAGTTAAGCAATAATTAAAAGGAGGCCTTTAACAAAATTAAAGAGCTCTTAACGTCCCCACCAGTGATTCAACCTCCAAATTGGAGCCTCCCCTTTGAGATCATATGCGATGCAAGTGACTATGCAATAAGGGTGGTTTTAGGACAAAGAGCGAGCAAAGCTTCATATACCATCTATTACACTTCGAAGAATTTAAGTTTAGCTCAATTAAATTATTTTACAACTAAAAAAGAAAATTTGCCTATGGTTTTTATGTTAAAAGAAATTTCAGTCATATTTGCTAGGTACTAAGGTTATTGTTTATTCTAATTATGCAACTTTGAGGTACTTGCTCAAGAAGAAAGAAACAAAGTCAAGGTTGATTAAATGGATTCTCCTTTTTTAAGAGTTTGACTTAGAGATAAGAGATAAGAAGATGGTAGAAAATGTGGTTATTGATCACTTCAGTCACTTAATTAGAAAGGAAGATGATATCCCTCTGAGAGAAACATTTCCAGATGAACAACTATTTTCTACCGATTTAACCCCTTTATGGTATGCAGATATTATGAACTTTTTAGTTACTAACAAATCACCTATTGGTTTGTTAAAGGCTTAAAGGGATAAACTGAAGAGCATAGCAAAGTATTATGTTTAGGATGATTCGTATCTACGGAGACATTTTGTAAATCAAGTCATAAGAAGGTGTGTGATTAAGAGCGAGGCATATTTTATCTTAGCCTTCTACCATTCATATGCTTGTAGAGGACACTATAGGGTAAAGAGGAATACCTATAAAAATTTGGAGAGTAATTTCTATTGCCCTCATTATTCAAAGATGCATATCTCTTTTGTAATTCATGTGATAGGTGCCAACAATCAAGTAGCTTGTCCTATAAAAATCAAATGCCATAAAGTCCCATTCTTTTCTGCGAAATTTTTTATGTTTAGGGTATTTATTTATGGGACCTTTTCCTTCGTCTTTTGATTTTAATTATATATTACTTACAGTTGATATGTTTCCAAGTGGGTGGAAGCTAAAGCCACCAAAACTAATGGTGCTAAAGTTGTTATAGTTTTTCTTAAATCTAACATCCTTTCTAGGTTCGGGATGCCAAAGGCAATCATAAGTGACAAGAGAACCTATTTTTACAATAGGGTGATGGAAACGTTGTTTAAGAAATATCACAACAGGCACAAGGTTTCCAGCTCCTACCATCCCCAGACTTCTAGCCAAATTAAGGTGTCCAAAATCCTGGAGAAAACAATTCAGCCTAATAGAAAGGATTGGAGCATGAGGCTAAAAGATGCATTATAGGCTTATAGGATAACTTATAAGATGTCAATTAGGATGTCTCTATATAGACTAGTGTTTGGGAAGACATGTCATATTCTAGTAAATCTACAACATAAGGTGATGTAATAGGAATTTTAATGACATGAGAGAGCATAGAAAATTACAATTACAAGAGTTGGAGGAGATGCAGAATGACTCGTATCAGAATGAGATTATATATAAGGAAAAGACCAAGGCTTTTCATGACAAGATGATCTCGAGGAAAAGCTTTATTATAGGTCAAAAACTGGTTCTTTATCACTCTATACTCAAATTATTCCTAGGTAAGTTGTGTTCTCATTTGGTTAGTTCGTTTGTGGTATCTCATGTCTTTCCTTATGGTGCAGTAGAGATATAGAGTTTGAAAAAAAAAAAGACATTCAAAATGAATGGTCATTACTTGAATTCGTACTATAAAGGCTTCTAAATGGAAAATAAGGAAGTGGTGGAAAATACGGAAGTGGTGATGCTTGAAGAGGAAAATGGCATCACTTGATGAGGACAACATGGAGTCAAGCCAATGACATAAACAAAGACACTGCTTGGGAGGCAACCTAAGGGAAGTTGATTCCTTTTCATTTACATACTCACATTTGTTGTTTTTTTTAACGCTCAATTTCTTACATTTGATGTTACATTGGGTACAATGTAAGTTTTAAGTATGGAGGTAAGGATGTTAGTTTTCATACACGTTTTTAAGCTTGTTTGTTGCTTATGTGATTTTCTTAGGTGTTTTTAAAAATCAAAATAACAAACAAACATTTGCTCTTTTTCTATTGCTTTTAGAACTATATAGTCATAATTAGAGAGTGAATTAACTAGAAAAATTCATGAAAACTTAATGTACTTTCACTCTTGTGATTGGTCAATATATATTATCTTTAGAAGAGTAATGACTCGTAGGTAGACACAAGCTAGTGAGATTTTGAGCCTCTATAGACTGACACATCCATATCTGTCTCATTGCCTTTTGTTTATGTGCGACCTTCATGACATGTACATCCTAACTTTGCTTTGATTTTCTATTTGAGAACACATTTTTATCATATGCATTAACATGAAAATGATATAGTCATTTTTTATTTTACAAGTTACATTAGTCAAATAGCTTACCTATCGATATAATTTTTCCTTTTAATAAGCCCCTTTGAGCTTTATTTGCCTTTTCTTTTGGTACTAACCACATTACATGCCTTAAACCTAACGAAATGTCCCACCTAAGCCTTAAAACTAGTAGAGCATTTGTTGATCGTTGATGATTGTAGATGTATAAAAGTATAAGTGCAGGGGTGTGCATATATAAGGGTTGGTTATGATTTATAAAATGGCATTTTATGTCTTATTAATGAATTCCAATGTTGATGTAGCTTCTTTTAAATTTTATATGAAAAGAAAGGAAAAGAGAAAAAATTGTGTTTAAATAAAATTATCAAGGAGAAAATTCATTTATTTTGCACAGTTATTCATAATTAGTCTTTTCTCCTAAAGTTATATGGAATGGGTGATTTGATTATAATGCAAACGAGGGAGATGTTGTTTTGAAGGGTCACTCCTCATAGTTGCAATATGTAGTTTATTATCACTTTTAGTGAGTGATTCCTTCTAATTCCTTATGCTTCATGAAGTTTATGGTGTGAGAGCTTGAATATGAGCTATGAAACATAGTTTTTGCATTCATCATAGCTGATGGTACCTAGTTTCGAGTGAATGTTAATTTTTTGACTTGATGTTATATTGAGTTTTTCTTGCTTCACTAGCTTTTATGGATTTTGCACTACAATATCCAAATACATCTCACCTTAACCTTTGCCTTCATTACAACTTTAAAATTTCCTTTGATTCATGATTATGCATTTGAATCTTAATGGTGGAGAAATGAAATGATATGCAAAGTCTTGGAATGTCCTAATCATGAATATTTTTTGAATGTACTGATAGATCTAGTTCTTAAACACATTTTGTCAAAATCTAACTTTAAATTGTTTAATTTTTGAAGGAAATGATTGTTGATTGATCATAAGTAGAGGTATTTAATTTTGAATCCTTGCTATGGTTTTGAAAGTTGTTCCTCTTTTCTTATGACTATCTATTATTAGGAAATATGGAAAATGTGGAAGTGTTTTCGTTTGTGACTTTGATTTTGTTGTTTTGCCCGAGGATGGTCAAAAGCTAAGTGTGGGGGAACTTGATGTGTGCTTAATTGATTATACATTTACACTATAATACTTAGTTATTAATGCTATGAAATACTTAAGATACTCATTTTAGTTCATAATTAGTTTTAGGTACATATTGGAAGTAAAATAGCTAAAATGAGTTTAAAGCATATTCTTTAAGTCATCCTCTTGATGTTCAAACTCATTTGTCTTTGTGGAATAAGAAGGAGATGGATTAGAGTGAGCATGGGATAAGAAAACGCAACAAAAATGAAAAATTCGACATGAGTTATATGATCCACGTAGCACCACTATGTATAAATTTGAAAGTGATGTTAATGTGATGCATATAATTTTTCATATAAATAGATGTGTGAGTAGCCAAAGAAGGCATGAATCACTTTTGGAATACAAAAGGAGGCAAAACACTCACTTCTTTGAGATCTATGGAGGGCTAATCTTCTTCCTTCTAATTCAAAGGTGAAATCGAAGCTAATGATTGCATTTGAACATCTCTTCTTTGTGTATTGTTAACTCTCCTTGTTTAGAGATTGTTTATTTTATTCTTTGCTTATTAATTTGGGTATATGTGTCAAAATGATTCAAATGCTTTAATTGGATTGTTTTATATAAATCTTTTGCCAAAATCGTGAATACAATACGTAATATTTGTGTTTTCGACTCATTTATGGTAAACTAATGGTGTTAAATCATTAGGGATATCATAACATAGGTTAAATGACTTGAGCTTGTGTGGTTATTACCTAGATTAATCTGTTTTCCTTGTTTGTAATGCGACTTCCTATTAAATCTAGAGAGCTTATTTAGGTTGCTCGATAGCTAAGTTTAGTTTAAAAGCTTATTTTAATTAAACAAGACCTAAGGGAAAACTAGGATTAACAGAGCTTATTGTTAACCTACAATTAATAGTTTTTAAGAGAGATGTGAAAACAACAAAATAATGAAGTATGATTATTTGTATACAGGCTGAGATTGAACTGAAAACTGGATTCTAACTCATTCATCAATTGTATCATTTTCTCACCATTTAATTTGAATTTCTGTCATTAGTTCAATTTTACTTTCGATTCCAACCAAAACCCTCATATTTTCTAAACACTGATTCTTTTCATTACAAAAGCTACACGTACATTCCCTGTGGATTTGATCCCTACTCACCCTTGCTATAAAATTTAGTGTGCAAAGTTATATTTCATTTTCGATTGTGTTCAACATGTATTAGGAATGATGAAATTTCAGATTTTGTATAGCTATAATTTTAAGGTTTATAATATTAACCATATTTCTTAATTTCGTGATTTTTAGCTACTAGTTAATAATTCTTCTATTTTTCTTACATCCCACCAATTGAGATGTTAATCGATGCAAAAAACTATATTCACACCCTATAAGGTCAAATGCTTAATTTTAAATAAAATTTCAAATAAGTAAGTCTTTCATTTAGTTTTGTGTGTAACTAAGGATGTCATTTATCTGTGAAATTTTAGTTCTTTTTATAAAGATTAATGATATCATTCAAAATGTAGTAGTTGACCACTTATCACATCTTGAAGGAGGAGAATTGTAACAAAGTGAGTACATAAATGAACAATTCCCTGATGATATCTTGATATTGCTAAATCGCCTTATGGTACCATGTTATGCTGATATAGCAAACTACATTGAAGGTGGTATCTTACCCTTAGATTTGTCTTATCAATAGAGGAAATGATTCTTATATGAGTTTACCCATTATTTATGGGATGACCCAATCCTCTATAGCAAATATACTGATGGTCTGATAAGGAAGTGTGTTCTGGAGGAAGAAATGATAGACATACTGATGTAATGTCATGAATCTATTTATGCGGGGCATTATGGAGCAAAAAGATGACGATGCAAGTTTTAAAATGTGGTTTTTATTGGCTGAATTTGTTCAAGGATGCTTGAGATTATGTGGCACTTTGTGATAGATGCCAAAGAGTGGGGAAAATCTTGAAAAGAGACAATATGCCATCGTCTAATATTCTGGAAGTGGAAGTGCTTGATATATGGGGACTGGACTTCATGGGACCATTCCCATCCTCCATAAGAAACACATATATTTTAGTCAAAGTGGACTACTTTCATAATGGGCTGAAGCAATGGCAACTCCAAAAAATGATGGAAAAGTGTTGCAAAGTTTTAACAAGAGATTATTTAATCGATTTGGAGTGCTAAGAGCCATAATTAGTTATGGAGGAGCACATTTTTGCAATAAATCTTTTGATGCTTTTCGTAGAAGATATGGAGTCTACCGTCATGTTGCCACTCTATATCACCCACAAATAATTGGATAAATGGAGGTTATTAATCGTGAGCTTAAAAGAATATTAGAGAAGATGGTAAGTAGTTTAAGGAAGGATTAGGCATTAAATTTGGATGATGCCCTACGGGTTTATCAAACCACATTAAAAACTCCAAAATGGTACGACCCCATTTCAACTTGTTTATGGTAAGGCTTGTCACTTGCCCATGAAACTAGAGCAAAGAGCATATTGGGTGATAAAAGCCTTAAATTTTGATTGGAAGCAAGTGAGTGAGAAAATACTTCTACAGTTAAATGAACTGGATGAGCTTAGATTGCATGCTGTGAAGGCCAAGTTGTATAAGGAAAATGATAAAAAAAATGGCATGATTCTCATATCAATAAGAAAGAGTTCAAGGTAGGAGATGTAGTTTTACTATATAATTCGAGATTGAAGTTGTTTCCTGGAAAGCTCAACTTAAGACAAAATGGACTTTTTAAAGTGACCCACTTATTTATGCATGGAGCTTTAGAACTGGAGAATCAAAATAAGGAAACCTTTAAGGTGAATGGACAAAGGTGTAAACATATCTTGGAGGAGTCTTTTCATAAGAAAGGGAAGTGAGTTCTTTCCTTTTAATCCTTTAAGAAAGAATGGAATGATGAAAGGTCAAGCTAATGAGCATAACTAAGGATTTTAGGTAGTTAGGTTTTTTCTTGACTTTTAAAGTTTAGGTTTTTTTAAATGTTTGTAGTGGTTTGTATATTTAATTTTCACGTTTTTGAAGTTGTTATAGGTTAAGAAACAAGTTTGAGGGGTTACATAAGGACAAATGAGCAAAACGGGATAAGGTTGGCTAACTCTAGCCATGTCACGATCATGCACAATTGTGCATGGTGGAGATTTCCAACATTCTATCATAATCGTGCCCTATGCACCATCATGCCAAATGGTGAAAGACACACTTAAACTTGACACACTTTAAACCCTACTTTACCCCTCTTTTTCCAACCATAACCATTTAAATGCATCTTTTCTCTTCTTCTACATCTCACTTCTCTCTCTAAACCTTGCAGCCACCTTCTATGCTCTCCACTTCTCTCAAATATCTATTCATTCTTACTTGGTTTTGCATTGTTTCTTTCATCTTTTACCATATAAACATTTCTTTTACACAAATCTAGTGATTTTCATATAAAAATCACATCTTTTGAGTATGTGTTACAAGATTTCTCTACATTTTTTTATCTCAAATTTTTGGGTGTTATTGTCTATTTTTGTGTTTCTTGGTTAATTTTACAGGTCATATACTCATTCATGGATCCAAGAATTAAAAAAGTTACCAAACACTCAACATTGAAAAGGAAAGCTTAAAGGTCGTGGGCCGGTGCACATGATAGTGATGTAAATTTTGGAGCACCTTTTTTGATCTATTCAGAAGAGGAAGGTATAAGATTCCAAACCCTTCACTCTAGTATTGTTAATGCACCATCATATTTTGATTTTGATATCTTATAAAATCCATGATTAAAAGAAAAGATCGAGACTTTGAGTGTGAGAATTCATTAGGAAAATTTTATTCATTTTGATTTTGATGTGTATAAAGATTTAACCCTCAAATTTTACACTACTTTACAATTGAGCTATAGAAATTAGATAATTTTGGTTTTGATTGCAAGGCTTCCCTTATAATTTAGGGTACCATATTAATAAAGAAATTATTGGATTTCCTATATCAAAAATTATTAAAAAACATGATAACTTTCATGCTGAGTAATACTGGAAGAAATTAATAGGGTTGGATGAATTTTTTGTGAGAAATGCATATAATAATGTTATTCTTAGACCAGAAAATTTATAAATTTATGTGTCACACTATATTTGCAAAATCTTAAAGGAACAAGTTTTCTGGAAAAGAATTATTCATACCTTGGTGTATGGATTATAAGGTTTGAGTTTGTACTTCAATCTACATTTTTCAAACAATAGTTACTTCTCTTAATAAAAAAAATAGCTATCTTGGCATAGGTTTTCTTGTTACTGCACTTGCTCAATATTATGGTCTATCTATTGATGGACTGATTGTTGTTTTTCCTGAGTTTCTTAACCATAAACATTTAAGGAAAGTTGAGATCTTGGAGGCCCATAACATGACACTCTAGGATATTAGTTCCAAATCACATGACACTCTAGGATATTAGTTCCAAATCACAAGTGAGATACAGGAATGGACAAGCAAGCTCTAATTTCTCAACAGCATAATATTAAACTGGAGTCTCATCTATTGAAGAAATTGAGGAGGACAAAGAGGAAGGCTAGGAGAAAGTTTTTAACTTAGTGTCATATAACAACGAGAGCATAACAAAGTGCCTGAACACCAGAGAGGCACAAATGAAGGAGCCTGCATGTCACTAATTTTAATAGTGACACGACATAAAGAAGATATTGAAGTATTTCAATACCCATTTTATTGCATGATGTTTTCTTTGTGTGAATGTGTCAATGGAAAGAATTGAATGGAATTAGTTTAGCTTAGAATATGGTCATTTAAATTATAAAGGCATAGTAACTTATGAATTTTATGTTTGAAGTGTCTTTGAGATGAATATTCATCTTAATTAGGATATGACACCTATTCTTTCACTTAATGACTTTTGCCCGTATACTTGTAGTCAACTGAATTGGTTAGCATTATTAATACCTTTACATGAGAGTGATTGACTAAGAAGAAATGATGTAGGCTACAAAATTAAGTGGAAAAAAGGTATTAAATAAATTTTCAATTCCTCTATTCCTTTTTAAGAAACTTGGATTAATAATAGAGCTGGAAGTCAGTTGAGAGTTATGATATAGTTGAATAATCGGGGGCATTCAAGACAAAATGTTTGCCTTCGAGTCAAAAGGCTAGAACGACACTCCAACCAAGCTAAATGAAAAACATGACCTAGTTGAGTAACTAAGGAACATTTATGACAAGGTGTTTGCCTTCGCATCAAAAGACTAGGTTATCATTAAATAAAATCTAAAAATGATGTTACAATAAATAAACCTACTGATCTTTTAAAAATAGTAAGAATTTTAAAACAATACTTAGTGATAGTTTCCTTTTTTATTGATCACTAATCATAAATGCATACTTACAAATGACATAGGTATATGAATAGGGTGTTAATAGTTTGATTGATATGTATATTGAAATCAAAGTTCTTAAACATGAAAGAAATAAGTTAGTATGTTGGTACATATTGAGTAAGTGATATTTAAGTTTAAGTTAATTTCATAAGATTTGATGTTATTGTATCATTATTACATGTTGCATGATTGCGTGATTTTGTGTTTTTGTGTTTCATTTATTTGCGTTTTTAGTTTTTCTTGGTGTTTGAGAGTGTTTCTAAGTGCTTCTTAGATGATTATCATATGTATAGGCTTAAAATCATGTTATTGTTAGTGTTTGTACCTGTTTTAAGTGTTTGAGTGATTTTGAGCATGAATTTTGTCTTAATTTTATGTTTCAAGAGGTATTTGATGTGTTTGTGAGTGTATGAAAACAAGAAATTGATGAATGAAGAAGATTGTGGACGTAGGCAAAAAGCCACGATTATGCATGGCATGGAAAATACCAACAACATTGTATGGCTTTCTGTCACAATTGTGACACCATACATGATCGTGACAAAGAGGAATCAACCAAGTTGGGCATAATCATGCTTGGTGTTTCTAGGCGCGAGTTTTTTCAAGTTTTGAGAGTTCGGGCATATTTTTGGAACCGAATTAAGTAGGGAAACCCTAGACACAACCCTAGAACCCTCAAAAACTATAAAAGAATATGAAAAACACCAAAAAGAGGCAGCAGCCACTACATCAAAGTAGATCAAAGAAAAAGGATCAAAGAGAGCTTTAAAGAAATTCCAACATTCCATATCAAAACTTCAATCAAGTTTTATTTTGTTCCCCTTATTTATTTCATTGTCTTGAATGTATATTTGGATTTCTATGATGTATAACATGATTAAAGATTTCTAAATTCATATTTAGGGATTATTCTGGAATTATTTTGTGAACCTTACTTCTTGTTGAATTCAATATATTGATGAATGTTTGTGATAATTATCATGTATATACTTAGTAATAAATCAAGAGAGTGATTCAAGTCATTAGTGTTAAGATTCGCAACGAGAGTTGGTAACTTAATAGACTTACAATTATTAGATTAATGGACAATTGAAAAGAGAACCTAAATTTGAAATAAATTATCTATAGGATTGCTTTAGATCTAATTGAATAAGTTATGTAGCACCCCCTTATCGTAAGGTACATACCGAGACGCTCAGATGTCATTCCGATATATAACCTAGGATAAGGGCAAGCTATGTTCAATCACTTCACATCATATCATTATTCACTTATGAAGCATCAATAGAAAATCACAATATTTTAAAAACCAACTTTTCCCTCATTTCAT
>JAOQMP010000007.1:12126956-12140568 GCA_027563575.1 Erythroxylum pedicellare
AACAAATACAATCTCCAAATCAATTTTCAACACATAAAAACCACAATTCTTAATAAAAATCACATTTAGAAACAATTATACCAGGAATGTCCATGAATACATGTACAATCATTTTCATGTGCAAAAATTCACTATTCATGTTTATGTGCATGTCATATTATACATGAACATGAAATGCATTTCTAATCTCTCATTAATCACTCATATTTACTATTCTAGCCTCCCCACAGGTAATGGATGTTACAAATTAGGAGTAGTTTTATGAATTAAGAGATTACAATTTATAAATATCAAATTCAATTAGGGTTACTTGATTAGATCTTGAGAGAGAGTAATCAAAACTTTAGGATATCTTAGATCAAATATAAATTGAATTAACAAGATAAAGGGAAACAAAATAAGGATATAATAGTTCCTAAGTCTTCAACTTTGATCAATCTCAATTTCATTGGAAGCTCAATTATTTCATTGTTTACTTCTTTCATTTTGTTTTTTTTTTTAATTTCAATTATTTATTTTAATTCAAATTAATTCCTAATGCTTTAGACAAATTTCTTGTCAAGTTGTTTAGGTGTTTAATAGTCCTCGTAGGAGCGATACCCTGGATATTACAAGCTATGATCTGTATACTTGCAATATTGAGATTTTTATTACAAAACTTGCTCAACAATAAATATAAAAGGAGGAGATCAAAAGAGCAAAATTCGTAAGAATAAGGCTGTAGATTTTTCGGCTCAAAGCAAAGAAGAGAAGACTTTTAGATTCAATTTTCTATTATTTTCTTATTTCCTTAATATTGTTAAATATTAATGATGATTAAACTTGGATATAGTTACTTATATCGATTGCTAAATTCCTTCTTAGGAATTACTCTTGATTTTTTAATGAATTTTACATTCTTAATTTAATGAAATATATATGTGATGTTTATTGCTTTATATTTAATTTGAATCGAGAGATCATATTGAATCACCTATGTTGTGTTGCACAGCAAGCTGGTACCTAAATTGACCTATAAGCGTTAAATTAATAGACAACTGAAGAGAGATCTTAATTCTTTATTAGTTATCCATAGGATTGCTTCAAATCTAGTTATATAGTTAAAAAAAGTTTTAAGAGATTAAGAGATCATAATTTAATTGCTATTTATTTTAATTGGGATTAATTTATTAGATCTCGAGAGATGGTAATTATAATCATTGGATATCTAGGATCAAGTAGGATTAAATCAAGAAGGTAAAGTGAAAACAAATAAGGATAAAAGTAATTCCTAATCTTCGTTATTGATTAATTGATTAATTCATTGCCGCCTAGTTCATTATTTAGTTATTAATTCTCTATTTTTAGTTTAATTTTTAGTTATTCATTTTATTGTTTACCGTAAACAAAGTTTACAAGAATTTTGGGTGATTACTACAATCCTTGTGGAACGATACTTTTTTATACTATAAGATACGATGTGTATACCTATAATTAAAAAAGTTTTTTAATTAAAACTTCAACAAGTTTTTGGCACCGTTGTTAGGGATTGTTCTAGCATCTAGTATAGTTCAAGTTACCTTACTTTAAGGATTTTAACACTTTTCTTATATGATTGGGTATGAACACAAGATCTACAAGGAGTTTGAGAAAGTAAATGATACACCAGTTTTTTGGCATCACCAAGCAAGAGATGGAGATTTGAAAAGCAAGATGCCAAGAAGCAATAGAAAGAAAAATGGTGGATGAAAGGAATTAAGAAGACTAAAAACAAACCCTTATGGATTTCTTGAGGTTAGGGTTCAACATTAATCAACAAGGAATAACAAGAACCTTGTTACATACTAACGCATTCAGAATCAAACCAACGCTGCTAAATATGCTATAAACTAATGTCCAGTTTTATGGACTAGTAAATGAGGATCCTAATGCTCATTTGGCCAACTTCTTACAGATTTTTGACACATTCTAATACAATAGGTTGTTAGAAGATGAAGCCAAGATAAGGCTCTTTCCTTTTATACTTAAAGATCGAACCAAAATATAGTTAAACTCTTTCAACACAGAGAACATCACAATATGGGAGCAACTGGTGCAAGCCTTTTTAGGTAAATACTTATGCTTAACAAAGACCATTAAGCTCATAAAGGAGATCATTAATTTCCAGCAAAGAAAAGGGGGTAATTATATAAAGCATGGGAAAGATTTAAAGAGTTGCAAAGGAGTTGCCTACATCATAACTTTCCAAAATAGTTCCTTTGACAAATGTTCTACAATGTGTGAATCTAGCCATGTGAGGCACCATAGATGCAACAACTAGTAGATCTTTGATGAGAAAAATCGTTAAAGCAATGATTTGTTAGAAGGAGATGCCAAATAATAGTTGTTTATAGACATCGAAGAGGAGTAAACAGCTTCTAAATGAGTGCTTGATGTGGATTCAATGACAAAATTATAGACTGACGTAGCAAATTTAGTTGAATAATTGAACAACCTAAAAGCCACTTCTTCTAGCCCACTTAAGGCAATTCAACATAGATGCAAACAATGTGGACAACAAAGTCATCTCTCAAATTATTAGCAATACAAAATCTAAACTAAGAGAGCAATTGAAAGTTATGTCACTTAGGAGTGGAAAAGAGTTGGAAAAACCATTTGATAAGAAAGTTGAACCCTACTAAAGAGAAGACTAAGAAAAAAAGGACAACGGAGTAGAGAAGAAAGAGGAAACTCCTTATGTTCCTCCCTCTCCATATTCACTAAAGATTCCATTTCCATAGAGGATGTAGAAGAACCAATTGGATTCACAATTTGCAAAGTTTATAGATAAGTTAAAGAAATTGCAAACCAACTTGTCTTTTGTAGAAGCTTTGGAACATATTCTGAAGTACGTGAAGTTACTCAAAGATATATTATAAAAAAAGTGAACTTGGGAGGATAACCAAACAATCTCTATGTCTGAAATTTGTGGCTCCATAATTACCACTATATGCCTTCAAACTAAAAGACCTAGGGAGTTTCACTATACCTTATGTTGTTGTTAATTTAGAATTTGCTAATGTTTATGTGACTTAGGTTTAAGTATTAATCTTATATCTTTGTTAATTTTTAGGAAATTGAGGGATAGCAGATGTGAAGCCAATTTCCATGCTCATCTAATTGGCGGATTAATCCATTAAGAAGCCTTTTGGTGTGTTAACGAACGTGATGGTCAAGGTGGACAAATACATTATTCCGGTGGATTATATAGTGTTAAACTTTGAAAAGGATAGGAATTGTCCATTAATCTTAGCAGATTGTTTATGAACACTGGAAAAGCAATGGTATATGTCCATAAAGGAATGCCATTCTTCAAATTGGTGATAAGTAAGTTAAATTTAATATGAATAACGTATTGAAGAATCCGAAGGAAGCCAGCTCTTGTATGAAGATAGATATAGTGGACGAGTCATAAAAAAGCAAGAGGAGAGCTATAAAGAAATGAGTCTAGAGGAAGTAGAAGATGAAAAAGAAATAAGAAAGGAGGACTTGGGTGTTAAATTGAAGCAAGAGAGCTTAGTGAAAATGGAAGCCCTCGTACTAGCCTTTCTTGAGAAACCACCTACTCTCAAGTTGAAGCCCTTACCAACACATCTTAGGTATACCTTTCTAGGTAAGGGTCACACTTTACCCATCGTAATTTTAAACCATTTAGATGGGAAACAAGAAAAGAGAGTGATAAAGACTATTAGGAAGAGGATGAGAGAACTTATGATGGTTAAAGGAGGTAGTCATTTCAACACCTATTCTGATGTCATTGGATTATTCATTACCATTTAAGGTCATGTGCAATGCTAGCAATCAAATAGTAGGATGTGTATTAGGGCAATAGAAGGACAAAGGTTGCATGCTATCTACTATGCAAGCAAGACGTTAGCAGGAGCCTAACTTAATTACACCACTACTAAGAAAAAGTCACTAGCAGTTATATTCATGTACGACAAGTTTTTATCTTATCTTTTGGGATCTAAAGTAATCATTTATATCGACCATGTAGCGTTGAGGTATCTTTTTTCCAAGATAGAAGTAAAATTGAGATTTATTAGATGGGTGCTACTTCTACAAGAATTTGATGTTGAGATTAGAATTAAAAAGGAAGTGAAAAATTTGGTGGCTATCACCTTTGACGTCTTGAAGGTGGGGAGTTACAACAGAGTAAAGATAAATCGCCTATCAGTTCCCTGAAATATTGTATCATATTATATTTCAGGCGGTATCCTTCCCCTCAATTTGTCTCCCCAATAATGGAAAAGATTCTTGTGTAAATACACTCACTATTTTTGGAATGAGCCAATACTCTATAAAATTTATGCTAATTGTTTGATCAGGAGATGTGTTCTAGGGGAAGGGACGTTGGACATAGTAATACATTGCCATAATTCTACTTTTGTAGGTCATTATGAAGCGAACAAAATGACAACTTGAGTATTGGAATGTGGATTTTATTAGCCAAACTTGTTAAGGATGCTTATGAATTTTTGGCATAATGTGATAGATTCCAAAGAGTGGGAAATATTGCAAAGAGAGATAAAATGCCACTTTCTAACATTTTGGCATAGAAGTATTCAATATGTGGGGACTAGATTTCATGGGACCCCTTCCCATCCTCTATAGTGAACAACTATATATTGGTGGGAGTATATTATGTATCGAGATGGGCTAAAGAAATGGAAATTTTAACTAACAATGGTAAGGTGATACAAAGTTCATCAAAAGGTTATTCAATTGATTTATAGTGTCAAGAGCAATAATTAGTGATGGAGGAGCCCATTTTTATAATAAATCTTTTGAAGCTTTTCTTAAGAGATAATAGTGTCTATCATTAAGTGACCATGCCTTATCATTCACAAATAAATGGCCAAGTGGAGGTTGTTAACTGCAAGATTAAGAGAATATTACAAAAGATGGTCAATAGTTTGAGAAAAGATTGGGCATTGAAGTTTGACGATGCTCTATGGTTTTATCGAACTGCCTTTAAGACTCGGATTGATACATCAACCATCTACCTGATTTATGGGAAGGCCTATCACTTGCCCTTAGAGTTAGAGCATAGGGGCATATTGGGTGATAAAGAATTTAAATTTTGATTGGAAGATAGCTTGTGAAAAGAGACTCCTAGAATTAAATGAGTTAGAAGAGTCCTGACTAAATGCTTATGAGAATGTCAATTTATATAAGGAGAAAGTTTAAAATGGCATGATTTTTGTATCAAGGAAAAGGAGATTAAAGTGGGAGATGCAATTTTATTTTTCAACTCAGGATTGAAATTGTTTCTTGGAAAGCTCAAGTCAAATTAGAGTGGTCCTTTCAAAGTGATCCAAGTATTCAAACATGAAGCTTTGGAATTAGAGAACAATAAAAGGGAAACATTCAAAGTGAATGGACATTGAAGAAAACCATATTTCAAAGGAGCATAGTCACATGAAAGGAAGGTAGTATCTTTCCTTTCTTTTGGTTGAAAATAAATGAACTAAAATGGTACTGGTGACTTTAAACTTAGCTTGTTATGCTTTAATTAGGTTTTCGTAATTTCATGCTTGATAGTGCATTATTATTTTTTATGTTTATTTTAGAGTGGTTTTGATTAATGGATGTTTAAAATTTGAAGTGTGTAAAATGGTGAGGAAAAATATCTAAAAGGTTATATGATAACGTGATTGCATGATTGCACAAATTTGGAGGAGCAACCTACTGGCACGATCATGCATCTTATTATCACAATCGTACACAGTTTTTCATGATCATGCAAGGCATTTCCCACTTTTACCTGTACTAAAAAACCCTAACCTATTTATACCACTTTTCTTCCTCCTCCTCTCATCTTTTTCTCTCTAAGTTAGCAGCCCCACTCTTTCTTCTTATGTTTTCCCTAAACTTTCATTCACTTCTCACAAGGATTTCACATTTTTCTTTCACTTTTCTTCCATTTAAACATTACTTACCTTTAACTCTAGTGCTTCTTAATTAGAAAGCGTCTTTTTTGTGGTTTTGCAAGAAATTTTTTTGACCTCTCTCTTTCTTATGTTTTTGGTATTTACGTTCTTCTTTTGTAGGTTTTTGATAAGAGAGTACAGAGATTTAAGCAACTTGCACTCTAGTTTGAACCTAAAGGAAAAAATAAGGTATCAAGGAGTGGCGCGCAAGATTTGGCTAGTGATTTTGGCACTCCTTTTTTAATCTTCTCTAAAGAAGAAGATAAGAGGATCCGCAAACTTCAATCCAAAAATATTATTGCACCTTGATTTTTTACTTTGAAATTTTGGAAGATTTGAGTTTAAAAGCAAAAGTTGAGTATTTAAATGCCAAAATTGATTGGGATAAGTTCATTTATTATGATTATATTGTTTATGAAGAATTAACTCTTAAATTTTACAATATATTAAGCTATGAGCCAAACAAGTTAGATAATTTTTAGTTTAGATTAAAAGGGAAACCATGTAAAATGGATTATTTTATTATGGAAGAATTGTTTGGTTTTCTTAAATAAAAAATTATTGAAATGCACAATGATTTTAATACCACTTCTTATTGGACTAAAATGAATAGGTGGAATGTGTTTGAAACAAATAATGCACCAAACAATGCTATATGGAGTCCAGAACACTTATCACTCTATAAATTTATATGTCATATAGTGTTTGCAAAAAGTAAGTCCAGAACACTTATTACTCTATAAATTTATATGTCACATAGTGTTTTCAAAAACTAAGAGTATCAAATGTTCCAAAAAGGATTTATTTTCACTTTGGTGTATGGATCATAAAATTAATTTTTGCATATTAACTCATATTTTTCACTCTATAGTTAGTTCACTTACAAATAAAATTAGTTATTTAGGTATAGGATATTTAGTTACTACTTTGGCTCATTTCCATGGTGTTGAATTAGATAGACTAACTCTTGTTTTGCCTAAGAAATTAAATGATACTCACTTATGGAAGGCTAAGATCTTGGAGTCCCGTGGTATGGAACTCTGTGATCCCAGCTCTAAATCAAAAGTTAAGAATATGACAAGATAGTCAAGCTCTTATTCCATATCGTTATGACAACATTAACTGTTAATCTAGTGAAGTGTCAAAAGAAGAAGAAGGTTGGGAGACAGTGCTCCAAAAACTTGACGAGAACATCAAGCACCTAAAGGGATACATAATGCGACATCAGCATTACCGAATAAAGAAGTTATTGAAGTTCTTTTCAGTGCAAGGCATCCACATTTTATCTCCTACTTCATCACTACCACAATCTTCATGCGTATTCTTACCTTTCTTTCCTATTTTTTTTTAACTTTCATTGTTTTACTAGTTTGTGTTTGCTTATGTTATTAGTCATTTTCCATATTGAGGACACTTTGTTGTTCAAGTGTGAGGATATATATGCAATTGCATATCATTTGTGTGTGATTTTTCATTTGCATTATGTTAGTTTTTTATTGGGTTAGCATTGTATAAACATTTTGATGCATGATGATTGCATTATGTGTGTATCAATGGAACAAAATTGAAAAGAATTAGCTTATCTATGAACATAATCATTTAATTTATAAAGAAACATTAGCTTGTGAAGTTTGTGTTTTAAGCATTTTTTAGGTGAATATGTGTGGTAATTATAATATTGTACTTATTCTTTATATGAAACTTATTTGGATACACTTACAACTAAATTCATTTAAATTGGTATACATTATTAATGGGAGTGATTAACTAAGAAGAAATGATATATGTAAAATGTATAAAAACAAAAACTCCAAAATGTGTTGTATACATGTGTTAAAATGCATTTCCTATTTTGCTGACCAGTTAAAAATAAAGCTAGTAGCTAGTTGTGAGTTATGTTATAGTTGAGTACATTCATGACAAAATGTTTATCTTCGTATTAAAAGACTATAATGACACTTTAACCAAGCTTAAAAATATGGAGTTGACAATAAAAGTGAACTTATTGATCCTATTATTAAATGTCAAAATAAATTTCATGAATGGGTATTTAATGATGGGATACCTCTTTAATTAATAAATAAAAATGAGTGCATGTTTTTCATAGATATATGAATAAGTGTTGATATTTTGTTTGATATGTGTTTTAAAATCAAAGCATTTGAACATGAATGGAATAAGTTAGTGTGTTGGAACTTTTTAAGTAATTGATGTTTATGGATAAGTTAGTTCCATGAGATTTGATGCATTATACCATTATTGTATTGTTGCATAATTGTGTGTTTATGTGTTTTGTTTGTTTTGTGGTTTTAGTTTTTCTTGGAGACAATAAAAGATTTAAGTGTAGAGAAGTTGATAGGTATGAATCATATAGTGTATAGGTGTTAGACTATGTTTTGGTGTTTTTTTAAATAATAATCATATGTTTAAAACTTAGATTTATGTTCTTATTAGTGTTTTTATGCGTTTTGTTTGGTTGATTGTTGTTTAAGGCAAGAATTTAATCTTGATTGCATGTTTCAAGGATTGTTTGATTTGTTTGGTGACGAACGGAGACAATAAAAATCGAAGAAAAGATGAAGAAAAAATTGGATAATAGTGTTTAGAATGATCATACATGGGCATGCACAATTGTGTACAAGGAGGTAGTAGGATGGAAGTCTCTGGCACGAATGTTCAATCCTATGTAAGATCGTGCCAGAGAGTTGCATTGTCATGTACAATCATGCATGCCCATGCACGTTTGTGCAAGTTGTTTTCCAAGATGCAAATGTGTTTAAACTTTTGATATTTTAGGGCTATTTTAGAAGATAAATGGGTGGAAAAATCCAAGAAAAAACCTAGAAGACTCAAGAGCATATAAAGAAGAGAAAACATCACTTAATTGGCTACATAAACATAAAAAAAGGAGATCAAAAGAGCAAAACTCTCATGAACAAGGTTGCAAAATTTCCAATTCAAGGTAAAGAAGAAAAGACTTCTAGATTTAATTAACTAATGTTTTCTTATTTCCTTATTGTTGTTAGATATTAATGATGATTAAACTTGGATATAGTTACATCTATAGATTATTTAATCCCTTTTTAGGAATTACTCTTGATTTATTTGTTGAATTTTACATTCTTGATTTAATGAAATACGCTCGTGATGTTTATTTCTTTATATTCATTTTGAATCGAAAGATTTAATTGAATCACTTGTGTTTTGTTACATAGCAAGACCTAATACCTTAGTAGACTTATAAACATTAAACTAAAAGGCAATTGAAGAGAGATCATAATTGTTTGTTAGTTATCCATAGGATTACTTCAAATCCAGTTATATAGTTAGAAAGAGTTTTGATAGATTGAGAGATCGCAATTCAATTTCTATCTATTTTAAATGGGATTACTTGATTAGATCTCGAGAAAGGGTAATCATAATCATTGGATATCTAGGATCAAGCAGGATTAAGTCAAGAAGGTAAAGTGAAAACAAATAAGGATAGAAGTAATTCCTAGTCTTCATAATTGATTAATCATTTAATTCATTGTTGCCTAGTTCTTTGTTTCGTTATTAATTCTTTAATTTTGGTTTAACTTTTAGTTATTCATCTTATTGTTTACCTTAAACAAAATTTTCAAGAATTGTTGGGAGACTACTACAATCCTCCTGGGACAATACTTTTTATATTATAAGATACAATCAATATACTTGTAGTTAAGAAAGTTTTTCAATTAAAACTTCAACAATACTTAGGAGAAACTGGCTCATCATCTAAGTTGGAAAGTGCATTGTAACTCACTAACTTATGTCAATAGGTTTGTATAGTTGGTAGTGATGATATAACTCAGCCTAGTTCATCTTGTAATATTTCAAGTTTCCCTTCTAGGGCTTAATATATTCTTTTCTTTATTAAAAACTTTATATTATTACTAATTAATTATAAGTATAGTTAAATACAATAGTTTTTATATTATATTGAAATTCTTTAATCTTTATTTTTAAGAAACCTTTAAATTTTAGTACTTATTTTTTGTAATTATTAAAATTAGCTTCTAATGAACTTTTATTATATATATTTAAAATGGAAAACTTTAAACACTTACTCTAAAAATTAGTTAGTCATTGAAAATTTTAAAGAACATAATTCAAATTTTTTTTAAGAATTTCAATTGAATAATTATGAAAAAGAAAGTGTTTTATGAGAATAGTGACCCAAAAATAGAAAGCTTTGGCTAGCCAATACTATATTGAATTGGATGGCTGAATTCCCAAGCTTAAACAAGGGATTACAACTAACATCATGGTTAGATGTTCACTTCTCCAGTTGCATATTGCCAGTCCCTATTAAGTTTTCTTCATCTCCTTATCAAAGCTCATCTATTCTAGAGGTCCTCATTGCATGTCTTACCAGACACCTCCTAGTGTTGGATTAGTCATTTCAAATGTAGTTGATAAGCAAGATCACCCAATTGCCATCGAATTACAATGCCAGAGGTGAATTCCATTAGTGCACTACTTTGTATGTGGTCTACCTACACGATCCTCTTAGCAAACTGAAATTTTGCATATTGAGGTCAAATATAGGAGCCCTTATGAGTTGCTTTAAGATGCCTCAACCTGCAACGTTACTTGCTTAGTATAGTTCCTTATAGAGATGGGTCTAGTTTCCCCTAGTGCTCCTCTACGGTGAGAACCGTCTCTGCCTCTTCTATATCGCTAGCAAGACACTCCATTGTAATACGAGTATAAGTGGTTCTACAGAATAAGAGTTAATAAAGTATTCTATCTATCTCGAATTTAATGGTTGAATAACATTATATATGTTCTTTTCCAGTGAAGGAGCTCTTGGAAAAGTGCTCCTTATTGTTTGCTTTAATGTTGGCATAGTTGCATGTTTTTTTTCCTCCATATTTTGTACACTAGTCTTATAATTAAGAGCTTAAATTAGAGTTTGTTTGTGAAATCCAACATATAATATCTTTCTAGGATGTAGTCAGATAGGTTAAGAAGAATAAAGAATGCGATCTTTCATTCTTTCTTCAGTCATCCTGCTGTGGGTTATTATTCCTTCTATGGGAAGAAGGTGGATCTAGAACCTGTGAGATCTAGGAGAACTGATGGAAAAAAAGTGGGTGTGTTCAAAAGATGCCTATTCGAACTTAAAGTATTGTGAGCGCCAGATGCACTGTGGCCACAACCATTCAAGAAAGCCTGTGGAATCACAAATTGAAGTTGTTTGGTGAAATAACATTGAAGAGGTTTCATTTCACCTTTTTGATTATTTCCAAGTCTGTTTGTTGATTGGTCCATCGGTTATTTGCAATACAGGCAAGGGGATGTTGCTTCCAGTTTTTTCCTTGGTTCAGGTTTCTGGCCCTGATGTCTATGCTAGTAGTCATCACAATGCATTGTGTTCACAGTGTCTTATACAGTCTTTTCTGGGCCCTACTTGTTTACTTATGCTTTTGTTGATAAAATTCCTTTACTGATAAGCTTTCTGAAGTGTTTATTATGTGTCAACTAGTGGCATTATTTTTGGTGCTTTGAACTCTCTTACAAGTTAAGCAAACCAACAATTGAAGATCTTTCTTGAGAAGTGAAATGAAATTTACCAGGCATATATGATTCTAAAGAAGTACAAAATATTGACCATGACACTTCCATATAAACCATTTTCTCGCATGCCCTTTTTTCTGTCAGCAGGAATGACAGTTCGTAGCAGTTTCAGAATACTTGATTGATGAAAGTCTACTGTTAATTGATTCGTATTACCATTGTGGCCCTTTTTATGTTACCTAGTCTCAAAACACTTGTATACAACTTTAGAGGAATGGCGTAAAAGAAAGATGAAGCGTGCAAGACTGCGGGAACTAGAGCAAAATTGAACAACATCCTCTCAAGTTTAATTCTAGTTTTCTTCTCATGATCCCTTCAAGTTAAGCTGAAACTGCAATTATATCCCACAAAATTTATACTTATCTGTATGGAAATCGAAGCTATGTTCTTGTTGCAAAGCTAGAATGTACTTATAATGTCTTTGGAACTACTAATGTTGTAATATCCTTTTGATGGTGGATAATTCACTTGTGTAAAAATGCAGTGTGTTATTTAATGAAATTATTGTTTACTTTAGCAAAGGTCATATCTACTTTTATATTACATGATT
The DNA here is from genome assembly GCA_027563575.1 of Erythroxylum pedicellare. Classification (NCBI taxonomy): domain Eukaryota; kingdom Viridiplantae; phylum Streptophyta; class Magnoliopsida; order Malpighiales; family Erythroxylaceae; genus Erythroxylum; species Erythroxylum pedicellare. The sequence goes on from JAOQMP010000007.1 coordinate 12,139,059, forward strand.
AAGTTTTATCCAAACCCATAATACTTATAAAATTGGGTTTCCATGTGTTAATATATAATCTTGTTATTCTTCTTTTTCCTTTTCTATTGAGTATAAGGTAACTAAAATGGATGATCTGTGCCTTCCCCATTTATTTCGTTACTAGAAGTGCAATGTATTGATTTTTTTTTAATCGTGTCGAAAGGATTTTGTGTATGGTTACTATGAATGTAATTTACGCTTGGGGCTTTTTCCAATAAAGGAAAAACTAGAATTAGTCTTTAATTTTGAGTTGCTACAACATTTGATGATAAGGTTTATTAGAATCTGCTCGACGTTTAGAATTCAAAGAAGTGCTTTTGTTAATACTATTTGTCTTTATGTGTTTTCTACTTAAATTATTAAATCATAAAAGGGTTCCTTCTTTGCAATTTCTATTCTTATGGTTGTTGTGTTGATTTCATTTTTTGCATTAAAAAGTATCATGGCTATGATTATAATGAATTTAAAAAGGTTATTTATGAAGAAAAAAAATATTTGTCACATCGAATGAATTAAAAACATCTACTGATGGTCAGTTCATATCTTATTTTGATCATAATTAAGTTAAAAATATAACGTATTACAAATTTACAATTAAGAATAATTTCATACATTACTAATTTGTAATTTATTTAAATACAGTAAAAGAAGTTGATTCAAATATTTTGAATGAAAGCGTAGTTTACGATTTTTTAGATAATATTAGAGAATTTAAAAAATGACGAGACACAACTTCTTTTAAAAATACAATTTAGATTTTTACTATTATTTTAAGTTTTATATTAGACTTAAATTTATTTATTATTAGTTTATTATATAATAATAAACATTGTTGTATTTTTTATTTCAATAAAATATTTTATTTTTACTTACTCTTATAATTTTTATTTCTTATTTATTATATATCAGTTTTATAACGGTTCAATACCGGTTGATGCTTTATACCTGAAAACTTTTCTTTACTGATTCGATGTCTAATCTGATTTTTAAAACATTAGTATATATAAGAGTATTTGACATAACGTATATAAAACTTCTTCATATAATACTTTGAGTCACATTATACATCATATTCATAATTTTATCATAATAATATTATTAATTCAACATACCTTTTAATTCCTATTCATAATTTACATATGTTATAATCAATTCAAGATGAGGATAATCTAGATGTTAATATATGTATGAATATAGATATAAATTTTTTGTTTTTATATATTGTAGTTTTTATATTTTTGATATATCTATTTTGTGTATAATTAGGAACGTTTAGTTTCACTTTCGTTTTTCTGTTATGATTTTTATTTTTTATTTTTTATTTTTTAAATAAAAATAAAAACCTTTCTATTTGTTAATATTCATGTAGTCACATTTTATTACTGAAAATAATTACATATAAGATAAAACTTAAGTTTTTAATTAATTAATTACAATCTTTTATATAATATTTATTGACAAATTATAACAAATTCTTATAATATTTTAT
>JAOQMP010000007.1:12141630-12165701 GCA_027563575.1 Erythroxylum pedicellare
GGACCTACAAAAATGGAAGGTTGAGATTAAAGGGGACAGGTTTGGTACACAAAAAATGGGACAGAGGATCTGATGGGGAAGTTTAGATATATATAGACGTAGTTGTTGTGGATACTTGAGGCCTGCTTACTTGGTCTTCCTTTACGCTGAATTTATCTGGGTCGTCTTCGATTGTTGTCGCCGACTTCGCTATGGCTTTTCAAGGGAAGAAACTCATCAACAACCCCGATGGTTCGTCTACTTTGTCCCTTTATTTTATAAAAAGTCGTGGTCTTTTTTTTGTTTGTACTTTTGTTTGTGTCCTTCTCTATGTTTGGTTGCCGAGAAAGTGGAAACATGAAGGAAAGAAATAGCTTGTTTTGATATTGCTATGGATTCTACTCTTTTCGTTTCTTAATAAGCGCGACTGGTTGCTTTTATTTTATTGGGTTGCTGAGGAAGAATGTAGGAAATTGCATATAGTGTGAGTTCATTGAGAATGAAATGCATTTTGTGAGACGGAGGTGGATTGTCGAAAACGAAGAGAGGTTTGATTTGTGACAATGGATAATTGCTTAAGTTGTCAGCTTAAATTTTCTGATTAGTCCTCAATCTGGGCTGCATCAGATTTGGGAAGCCGAAGAAAAAGTCGACCCTATGGGAAAAAATTGAATTTTACTACGAGTCTCTGATACTAGTGATCTTAACTTGGACATACGCATACTGGTAGCATCATGATGTTGTTTTCTTGGCCCAAATGTTCAAAATTTTCAGACCATTAGCAATCGTTAGTGCTTAAGGTTGAGTTGGTAGGAATTTTCCTCACTTCTAGATGTGCTGGGAGTGCCACCGACTTGGCTTGTGATGCTAAGTAATAAAGAAATTTTCATTCGTTGCATTTTCTTCATTATATTGTCTGGACTGAATAAGTTGACTTTTATTTATTACTTTATCTGCATTTTGCAGTATGACTTCATGAATCCGAGTCTTAAATGCTTCAGCATGTTTTATATTTTATTTTTTACATAGAGGCTTTGAGTCAAGATTGGTATGTTTAATATACTTTTGTTAAATTTGATGGTAGGAAAATGATAAGGATGCTTTTGTGGGTAGAACTTATCAAAGGAGAGGGGTAACGGCTGATAAGCTGGAGAAGGCTGTAGAATTTAGTTGGACAGGAGAAATAATAGAAGATTAGATTAGGATAGTATTTGGATAAGGATGGTTAGCTTTTGAAAGATCCTTTATGGTTTTTGTTTCATAATAGAGTTCTACTAAAATAGGAGTCCTAGTTAGGCGGATTGTTATTTTCCTTTTCTGCCTGTATAACAGCAGAATTATCAATGAATAAAGGGATGGAAATCAAAAACATTAGTTAGTTTAGCTGTAATTTATTGAGCTAGCTCTGTCAGGAGCTAGCTAACTTTCATTCAACATCGGTTCTTCCTCCAAAGGGAAGAACACCTATAAGGGAAGGAAGGTGTATTTATCTTTTAATCGTCCAGTGACGAGATCATGCAGTAGGGCCCTTACCAGAAAATTTTTGACATTGTTGGTAACAAAAATGAAAAGAGCTTTCACACCTAGAAATGGCTTCATAAAAAGAAAAGATAGATATGACTTTGTGAAAAATTCATACTTCTGTAATTGCATCTTGCAGTTGGAAAAATCTGCATCTTTTAATCTTCCCAATATGCTCATTGTGTTGAATATTTCACAATAAAGCACAATAAAATTCTTTGAGACACTTTATTTGACATTATTTAAATTTTTGGAGTTGCTTTTCCTTTTTGTCCTACAGTTTCAGTAAAATTACTGAAAATGAATCATAAGGGCCCCAACACCTTGACTTTTCTATGTCTATACTCATTGGATCGGTTGAGTGAATGATAGAATCTACTAAGAAAACATGTAAAACCACAAATATCTTCAGCTTGGCTTTCGTGGCTTCACTTGTTACAGTAGTGACAGTACTGATTTGTCAGACTGCGTCAGTAATAAAATACTTATAGGTGGCCACATCTTATCTTTCAAAAACTTTCCCTTAAAAAGAAAAGGGTACCAGGAGATGATGGAATAGAACAAGAATAGACAATAACCTGATAAAAGGCTAATATAGTTGCATTGAAAGAAAGGGTGGTCAGTTTTTCAATTATAAGAAAAAATAGCTTCTTTTAATAAGCATGAAACTTTCTCTAAGTTCAGGGGTATTCACATTAGTCTATCGAAGATGTCATTTTGTTACTTATGTCTTATGATATGTGCCTCATGCGGACTTGTTGAGTAGTTTTACAGATAGAAATGAATGGTAATTATAATCTTCGCTTTTGAATTGCTTGTTTGTTGAATATAAGAGAATTAAATCCAACTCAAGCAACTTTTATCTTTCTTTCTTGACTTGTGTTGGCAGATGTTGTGACTGAATTCATTGAGGGCCTTGTGGAAACATATCCAGGGCTGCAATACTTGGATGGATTTCCTGAGGTGATTGCTTGTCTGACAACAATTTTGCTGTTGTGGTTTAAATAGGCCTTACATAGGTAAGTCCAAGTTACCATTGATATCTTCTTTTTCTTAACATACAGGTCAAGGTTGTGTTACGTGCTGATGTTTCAGGTGCTACATATGACAAAGTTGCAATTATATCAGGTTGGTAACCTTCTACTGTACTTGAAAAGTGTTTGCACTTTAATTTCAAAGTGGGAAACTCATGGTATGCATGCCTTAAATTCTGTTTTTGTTCTACGGTGGGTTGGGTTGGACCACGTTGTAAGTTCTGGTGAGAAAATATTAATGCATAATAATTTTCAAAAAAATTAATGACATAATTGCAACTGTGGTAAAGGTGATGATCTTTGCCGGTGGACTTCATAATTTAAAATCTTTCTTTTCTTATTTTGTGTGTAAGATCATGTAACTAATGTTGATTAGAAAAAAGTTTTTTTGGGTATGTGATGTGAAGGATGCAATTTTTGGGAATAAATATGCAAGAAGATGGACTAAAAGGAAGGGAGTGATCAAAGGTTAACAGATTGGGAGGATTTTTTTTGTAGTATTTTTCATTCTAGCAGTAATAGTTAGGAAAATTTTATTATTTTAGAAGTTTGTTTTAATAGGAGAATAAATTAGAGAGATCTTATTCTAGTTAGGATAATTCCTAAATTAGAGGGATCCTAAAATCTCTATAATAATTCATAATGACTCTATTGCTATAAGGCCTATTTAAAGGGCACATTTCTATTGGATAAGACAATAAAAAACTTTAGCATAAGGGGTCTATCTAGGAAGGGAATGAACATCAATAAAGGGGGAGGAGAGGACTTCCCTGAGTAGATCCTATGCTAAGTCCCACATTAATTTTGTCTCTATGCCACTAGTTGTGGACAACTTGTGTGATCTGTCAACTAAAGTAGATGTGTGGTAGAACTAGAAGGAAATAAAGAATACACTTTGGGAAGGAAAAATATGATTGTTTATTGAATGCAAATAAACTAATATAGAGCGCACCGGAGAATCTCATAGACAACTACACCAGTAACAAAAGACAATTCGAGCTGCCTAAACTACAACAATATACTTAAAAATAGAAAGATTGCACACCTAATGACAATTAATATAGACCTATTTATAGAATTGACTCCTAGAGACCTATTTGTAGATAATAATAAATCCTAATTGTAGATAACAACAAGTGACCCACTTCTACTGAAAATTGGAAACTAACAAGTAACCCACTTCTATTGAAAATGTGAAACTACCAACTCTTCCTATTTTTCCTCTAATAATTGCCAACTAATTACATTATTTGCTCTTGACTTAGTCTTCTTGTTAAAGTAAGTCTTTAGTGGTCTATTAGTACCCCTCCCTTGGAAAGTCACCTTGTCCTCAAGGTGAAAATAGGGATATCGTTGCTGTAATAGGTCCCATGATTCCCAGCTGGCATCTTTAGAAGGACGGTTTTGCATAAGATGAGCAATTCTAGATCTAATTCATCACCATGCTTAATCCAACATTGAGCCAATACTTTTTGAGGTTCCACATCAAACTCCCAATTGGAATTCAAAGGTAATGGAGCTGGCGGATTGGTGGAGAGTTGTCCCTTAGCTTCTTTAAGTAGTGAGACATGGAAAATAGGATGCACCTTGGCATTAGCAGGGAGCTCTAGTTCATACGCTATTGGACCCCAACGTTTGAGGCGAAAGCTTGTTATTCACATGCCTAGCTAAAGAATGTTGCCTGTATGGTTGGACTCGTAAGAAGACAACATCACCAATTTCAAATGATTTTTCTCTAAGATTCTTATCCGCATGTGCCTTGATTCGATTTTGAGCTTTGAGTAAATTGTCCTTTAAAACCTGTAATATAGCATCCTTTTCAACAAGTTGTTCTTCCAATTTTGCTATGTGAGTATCGCCGTGACAATACACTTGTAAGGTGGGAGGGTCATGACCATACATAGCATGGAAAGGAGTAGTGTTTGTCGCCGTATGGAAATTGGTGTTAAATGAAAATTCTGCCCATCACAAGAAACGAATCCAAATCTTCAACTTCTCACTTGCAAAGCATCTGAGATAAGCCTCTAAGCAACAATTTATGACTTCCATTTGTCCATCCAATTGTGGGTGGTAAGCTGTCCCCATCTGCAAATTTGTCTGATTAAGCTTAAAAATTTTTGTCCAAAAGGAACTGGTGAACAATCTGTCCCTATCTGATAGTATGCTTCTTGGAACACCATGTAATCGGACAATTTCCCTCCAAAACACATCAACAACTATTTTTGCAGAATATGGGTGAGTTAGTGCCACAAAATGGGCATATTTAGATAATTGGTCCACCACAACCAAAATAGTATCATATCCATTAGATTTCGGCATTTCATTATGAAGTCCATCGAGATGTCTTCCCATACCCTCTGTGGGATCGGCAGTGGTTGAAGCAAACCCACTGGAGATAATGTCTCATACTTGTTTCGTTCACGTATGAAGCAGTTTTGAACATAATGTTTAACGTCGTTCTGCATATTTGGCCAAAACACTCTAGTAGAAAAGCCTCTTGATTGTTTTGAGAATTCCTCCATGCCCACTAGAAGGGGTATCATGTGCTTCAGCCATAAGCTTATCCCTTAAAGGCAAATAAGCTAAGATGTCAAGCTTTCCTTGAAAATAAAGGTGTCCATTCTGGCTAGAATAATCAGGAACAGATGCGGGATCTGTTTGTAATTGCTCTATAATTCTTGTAGTCACGGGGTCTTGTTGTTGGAGTGTTGGGAGCTTATCAAATTCTATTGAAAAAGGAACTGATAAGTGCATAAAATGAGGTCGACGGGATAGAGAGTCTGCCATAATGTTCTCCTTTCTAGCTCGATATATGATAGTAAAATCAAAGGGCAGAAGTTGATTACAAGTCGTCGTTGTTACTAGTAGCAATCTTCTGCTTCAATAAAAACTTCAAACTGCAATGATCAGCCTTTACAAAGAAATGCCTCCCTAGAATATAATGCTTCCATTTTTGCAAAGAAAGCACTAGTGCACGTAACTCCCTATCATATGCAGATTTAAATTTGTTTGAGAAAGAAAATCCCTTACTATAAAAAGCAATCGGGTGGCCCTCTTGTGATAAAACAGCTCCTACCCCTTATGATGAAGCGTCACATTCAACAATGAATGATTGGGAAAAATTTGGAAGCTTTAAAGTAGATACAGATGTAATTGTTTGAGTTTAGAGAAAGCTTCAGTAGCCACCTCATTCCATTTCAAAGAATCTTTCTTGGTCAGCTCGGTTAAAGGACAAGCTAGAATTTTATAACCTTGGACAAATCGAGGGTAGTAACCAGTGAGTCCTAGGAATCCTTTCAACTGCTTGGCATTTTGGGGTTGTGACCAGTCGGCAATTGCTTTGATCTTGTTTGAATCTACCTCGACTCCTTGATTAGCTATGACATGACCGAGAAATCCCATTCTTTGTTGAGCGAAGGAACTCTTCTTTCTATTAGCCAAAAAACAGTTTTCTTGGAGGAGAGTGAGGGTAATCCTTAAGTGTTCTTTCTGCTGCTCAAGGTTAGGACTGTAAAGCAAAATATCATCAAAGGAAACCAAGATAAATTGTCGAAGATGGGTTTGAAATAAATTATTCATTACCGACTGGAATGTAGAGGGAGCATTGATCAAGCCAAAGGGCATGACTAAAAACTAATAGTGAATAGAGTGTGTTCGAAATGCTGTTTTGCGGAAATCTTCAGGTTTCATGCAAATTTGGTGATATCCAGAGCGAAGGTCGATTTTGGAGAAGAAAGAGGCTCCATGTAACTCATCCAACAACTCATTAATATTTGGAATGGGATATTTATCTACAATGATAATCTTATTCAAACTCTTGTAGTCAATCCAAATTCTCCAACTCCCATCTTTCTTTCTTACTAGTAAAACAGGGCTAGCAAACCGGCTGGAACTTGGACGTATTAATCCTTCGTCAAGTAATCCATTAACCAAATGTTCAATCTCTTTTTTTTGGTAAAAAGGATATATGTATGGTCGAATGTTTGGCGATTTGGCATCAGGTAGGATATTTATGGCATGGGATTGGGTTTGGTTAGGTGGGACTCCACGTGGTGTTTGGAAAATAGTATGAAAATCATCGAGTAGGTTTTGGATGTCAGGAATGATGTTCTCTTAGCTTATTGGAGTTTCAGGTTATCTAATAATTTGGCACAATACTCCTTGCTTCTCGTTGTGGATTAGCTTTTGCATAGATTTGAAGGTTACTCCCTCAGCTCTTGGCTTCACTTCTCCTTGCAATTTGTACTTCTTTCCCTTGTAATTAAATATCATGAACATCTTACTCCAATTGGCTTGGACAGTGTTAAGAGAGGCAAGCCATCTTATCCCCAATACCACATCAACTCCACCAATCGAAAAAGCATAAAAATCTTGAGTGATCGAGAGGTCTAGAAGTTGGATCTCAACTCTCTTACATAGTGTGTTACAGTTGATTGTGTCCCCATTGCCTATCTGCACTCCAAAAGAAGGGACTTGAATTAATGGAAGATGATGGTCAATGACTACCTTGTTCTATATAAGGTTGTGGGTTGATCTGTTGTCGATCAAGATGAGGACATTGCTCCCTTTAATTTTTCCCTAGATTTTCATGGTAGTGCCTGATGTTTTGCCAAAAATTGCATGCATTAAAATTTATGCCATCTCAACCATCATGTCTTCTTCCTCTACTTCTAAGGTTTCATCACCGAAATCTGTCTCTCCCTCTTTAGCTTCCATAACTGCCAAAGTCGACTGCCTGCAACGATGGCCAGATCCGAATTTCTCATTACAACAAAAACACAAGCCTTTATTTGTTTTTCCCTTGTAAGTTGTAGTGGGACAAAGCTAACCACTTTTTTGCCCGTTGTCGGGTTCCTGACAGCAGAAGTTAAGGTGTTTGTATTATATGGAGAGTAAGAATTAGCTCGAGTTGCCAAAGAAGACCCAGCCCGCGAGTACCCTTTGTTATTGCGAATTTTGCTTCATATTCCAGGGCTGGGCTCATGGCCCTGTATACATTCCTAGGGTTTTGAATACGCAAATCCGATCGAAGTTCTTCTTTGAGACCATTTAGAAAAACTCCCAATAAATAGTGTTCTGGCCAATTAGATACTCGTGTTGACCTCCTAGCAAACTCTTGACGGTATTCTTGAACAGCTCCCATTTGCAGGATTGGACAAAGGTGCTCATCAGGATTGACAAACTTGGCTGGACCAAAATGTTCATTTAATATTCTGACTAACTCTTCCCAATCATATATGATCTGGTCGCTGTTGATCCCTGAAAACACCTTCAAGGCTTCCCCTTCCAAATAAATCAAAGCCACATCAACTTTATGACTTTTGAGGTTTGGTAATGTCGAAAATATTTTTTGCTTTCAAAATCCAATCCCGTGGATCTCCATTCTCAAATTTAGGAAAATCCATCTTTGCAAGGATTCGTCGGGGGTGATGATTTTCCATTCAGCATATGCTTCCTCCTCTTCAGTAATAACATTCTTTTTCTTCGGAGGTCGACTAGATTCTCCACTAAAGGTCTGTCGGCCATTTTGAAACTTCTGTTGTGCTACTTCTTTGATTCGATTATCCAACCTCTGCAATTGTGCTGTTAATGAAGCCAATTGTTGTGGAAGAGTGTTGAGTTGTTGGACTACTATTTTGGGAGATTGATTAGTTTCTGTTGAAGTTGTGTTTGGATTTGTTGGTGTTGGAGGTGGAGGTGGTTATGGCGCAGAAGAAGAGTTGCAGGTACCGACGACCATTGTAGAATCGAAGTGCTCTGATACCAAATTGGTAGAACTAGAAGGAAATAAAGAAAACGCTTTGGAAAGGAAAAATACGATTGTTTATTGAATGCAAATAAACTGATATAGAGAGTACTGGAGAATCTCACTGACAACCACACCAGTAACAAAAGACAATTCGAGCTACCTAAACTCCAAGAATATACTTAAAAATAGAAAGATTGCACACCTAATGACAATTGCTATAGACCTATTTATAGACTTGACTCCTAGAGACCTACTTGTAGATAATAATAAATCCTAATTGTAGATAACAAAAAGTAACCCACCTCTACTAAAAATCGGAAACTAACAAGTAACTCACTTCTACTGAAAATGTGAAACTACCAACTCTTCCAATTTTTCCTCTAATAACTGCCAACTAATCACATTATCTGCTCTTGACTTGGTCTTCTTGTGAAAGTATGTCTTTAATGGTCTATCAATGTGTTTATAAAACAAGTGGAGGAGCAATTGGCAAGGGTAAAAGGAAGCCATAATGCTTAGTAAGCAAATATGCTTGTTGAATGTAGATTGGAGCAAAGGAGATTTGACACTAGAACAATGTATTATAAATATATCATCACTTACCTTTGAAATGGTAAATTGATGGTACATTAAAGTGTAGATCTTAGTCTATTAGCTTTTGCAATGTGCTGGTCATAGTGTATGTAACATTTAATTATGGCCTTGTTTTATAGTTTCCATGACTATGAAAGCAATAAAATGCTAGTAAACACACAAGCTTTGACCAAATCAAAGATGATTGAGATCTAGGAAAATAGAAAGAAATGGATGAAAAGTTAATGTGATGTTATATATTTTAGATGTAGGGCCAAACCAAGACAATAAACTAGAAAGATAAAGATGGACCACTTAAAATGTAGTATGGGGGAGAAGAGAAGGGAGCAAGGAATTGATTTGCTTATAGGTGTTCTTTTAGTATGATTCTATCGACAGTATAGATGTATTGTCGTACAGGGTTAACTGGGGAAATCATCCATACTATTTGCCTTCTCTTCATCTTTGTTTTGAGAAACTGCATTTAGACTGGGAGAAAGTAAGGAAGACACCTATGAGAAGTACAAAGAAAAAGATGACCAGAATCATTCAAACCCTGTTGACTGCAATCTTATGTCAACTTAAATGTGTTTTAACACTTAAAGATGGTTGCATTGTCATACTTCTACGAAATATATTCATTTATGTGCACACATTTTGCTATTTTCATCCTTTTTTTTGGTTCCATTTGATTTATTCCAAATTTCCTTGTGAAGATGTTCATCTAACTATAGTTTTTTGATAATTATTTTTCATGCTGCTATAAATTTAGTTTTGCAGAGGGTGTGACCATTAATAGAAAACTTTGATGTACTAGAATATGGGTATAGGATCTTACATAGAGAGATCTTTATCTTTCTCATAGGTTTTTTAAACATTTTCCTTCGAGTTTTATGTTTTATACTTAGCTCAAACATTTATAATGGCTTCTTTGTTTTATTTATTTACTTGTCTTCTTTCTTGCTTGTGTGTTTATTTACTAATTTTATTTTTTATTTTTAGTCTTTAGCCTATTCTATCTTTATTGTATCTTTTATTTTATTACTTATTTTTATATTTCATTTGTACATATTTTATATTTATTTATTTATTATTATCTTTTATGTCTATTTTATTTATTATTGCTTTATTATTTTAATATGTGTCTTTTATTAATAATTTTATTTTTATTTTATTATATGTATTTTTTTTTATGTGGGTCTATTAGAAACAACCGTAAGGTTTCATACTTCTAGACGTCCCCAGATTTCACGTACTAGCAGGACTTCTACTGAGATGTTGTAATTAAAGTGTATGTACATTGTAGAATAGTGTTATATGTGTAAATTATCCATATTGTACCCTTTTAGGTATACTATAGTATTTTGCGGTGAATGGGCACCTATTAACTCACTTTAACAGTTACATTTCTTGTTTATGTATCTAAGAGAAGGTTGAGAATTGCAAATACACTGAATGGGAACATTAAACTTCTTAATGTTCTTTTCTAGTAATGGGCATCACTTGATTTGAGAGATTTGGAATGTAAAATTTGGATTCATAATATTAACTTCTGCGACTTGCTCTTTGCTCTTTGCTTACGAGGTTATTAAAAAAGGGGCGTTTGAGGTTATTAAAAAAGGGACAGATTTAGCAGAATAGTGTGATGCACACCAATCATTGCAACCATCGATCCACTAATATGTAAATTTAAGTTAAGCCTTATCTGGTTCTATTCAAGACCTGAATTTAGTTTTGGTTGCTTGTTATGTCATTATATTGGATAACAAAGGAGGAGGAAGTGGACATGAACCTGCAAATGCTGGATTTGTTGGAGAAGGGATGCTCACGGCTGCTATCTGTGGAGAAGTTTTTTCCTCTCCACAAGTTGATGCAATTCTAGCTGTATGAATTCCTTCTTTTTTGTTTCTTGTGTGAACAACCATTTTGTGGGCTCTTCTTCAACATATAAATTGAATGGTTGTGAAACATAATTAAACTGCAGGGCATCCGAGCTGTTACTGGTCCAATGGGTTGTCTTCTGATTGTTACGGTAATGTTACTTTGCAAATAACAAGTTTGATTTTCCTAATATGAAGGTTATTGGAACAGTCACTTTTAGAACATTAATAGCATCATAAACTGATAAATTAGTAATTTAGTTATTGTTTATGGCATCATTGATTTGTGATCTATTTGCAGAATTACACTGGTGATCGATTGAATTTTGGTTTGGCAGCTGAGCAAGCAAAATCTGAGGGTTACAAAGTTGAGGTAACTTTATAGTTTACGATTTTAATTTTATCTGAGCATACTGTGTGATAATGGAACTTAGCATGTTATATGCTTGGTTTTTTGCAGACTGTTATTGTGGGAGATGATTGTGCTTTACCTCCACCTCGGGGCATAACTGGGCGAAGAGGTTTGGCAGGCACCATTCTAGTTCATAAGGTTCGCACCCTCTCTCTCTCTCGCTCTTTTGACGATTGAAATGCTTCCATTCTTTGATGTGCCAGTTTAATTGTCACATATTTTGTTCTCATCTTTGGTTTTCTGTGACTATTTTCAATCACTTATTGATGTGATTTGAAATGTTAACGGTCAATGTCATTCTTGTGTTGGACCTTTATCAGGAAATAGAATGTGGTGTAAAATTCTTAGGTAATTAACTTGTATGCATGTTTGCTTGCCTATTTTAATACATCCATAAATTCTTAGTTAATTCTATTGAAAATGTGCTTCCAGGTTAAGTTTGAATAGAAAAAGTTTGTTGTGTGAAACAAACTATGGTGTGAAACAGTTCGTTATTAGATTGTTGTTAACAGGACTTTTCTGTTAATTTGTTTCCTGAGTGACTTGTATCCCCTTTTTTTTTTTTGACACTTCCTTTCAATATTCTGAATCTTCAAGCTTTTTTTAGTAAACAAAAGAACTAAAATAAGATAATGGGTCCAAATTTCCTATTTAACTCAATGTTTGATTTCCTCTAATTTCTTTCCACTTATGGAAGGTTGCTGGAGCTGCTGCCGCATCGGGCCTTTCCCTTACTGAGGTTGCAGCAGAAGCAAAACGTGCATCTGAAATGATTGGAACAATGGGTGTTGCATTGTCAGTTTGCACACTGCCTGGTCAGGTTACATCAGACCGTTTGGGCCCTGGAAAGATGGAACTTGGTTTGGGAATAGTGAGTTTTCCGTAAAGAGTTCGATTTATTTTTTCTCCGAATCTGTTTTGAGGAGAACAAAGTTCTGCTTGACCATGAAATGACTTTACTTTTGAATTTGTTCTTGAAAGTTATATGCATCAGTTACCCCTGTGCTTTAGTATTATTCTGGAAAACCCATTTCGATTAGATTTAAGGTATCTACAATTTGTTAATTACAAAATTAGTCACATTTTCAATATATTGCATTAAGCTTTAAGAGTTATGCAAAAAAAAAGAATAACCAGTTTCAGGAAATCACTTTGAATTATAACATTATACCTATTATTTTGCAAAATCATCTAATTTGCTAAATGCCAAATCATAAACTTTGGAAGTTAATTCATACCCTTGGGAGTCTTCTCAAATAGAAAAGAAACATAGGAGGCCTTATTGTAATTTATCCTTTTTGTCATTCTATTCACCTTGGGTATTACTCATCATCTTTTATCTTGCTTCACCAATCAATGCCACTATTTCTAGGTGCAAATTCACTATTTAGATTTTATTAACAATATGCTTTTTCAGCATGGTGAAGCTGGCGCTGCTGTTGCTGACCTTCAGTCTGTAGAGGTGATCGTTTCTCATGTTCTCAAGCAGATCCTTTCACCGGTATACATTAAAATCTTGTCCCAACATCTGAATCTAGTTTCATGTGCTCTCTGTATTTTCACTAAGAATAATGAGGAAAGAAAAGTTGAAGCATGTCTGTTTTATGCATCTGCATGTTTGTGCACAAGTCTGTGTGTTCGAAGTAAAGTGTGATAGCTGTTTGTTTATCTAAATTATGATGTATGCTGTCCATGGACATCATATGTGTAATTTAGTGTGATACAGCTAGTAATTGTATGCTAAGTTATTTGTATCCTTAATTTTTTTTTAAAATTATTAATCTAATGCTATAAATGTGTGATTTTTCTGAGTTGTTTGCATTAGATTCTGTTACATTGGTTATACGAATTTGGGATAGGGTTATAACCAAGTTGAAACGCTGATCTGCTAGTTGCATGTTTTCTCCATTAATACCCTTGTATTGATTTTTGATAGTTTGGCTGCTCTTATCCCTCAAAACTTGCTGTTAACTACTACGCCCTTATTCATTTTGCTTCCCACCCCTTTCATCTGTAGCCTCATGTTTGGGGGTTCAGTATAATGTCCACTGAAATCGAGGGTTATCTTTTGGGTTTGGGATCATCTTTCTCCAGTTTAACTTTTCCCTTTGCCTTTTGATCAGTGGTTCAAATCTTATATTCTTATCTTTATTTCTATTGCTTGCCTTTGCTAATCTGATTGAGCTAATGCCACCTTCAGAAGAAGAATCATAACTGTTTCAATAAATTTTGTGTTGAACTGGAAATTTTGAACTTCATCTTCTGTTTTATGCTAGTTTATTGCCCGCATTGCATCGGCCTACTCTATGGCAGCTTTTCAAACATTTAGAAACAGCCATACTGGCACTCAGTATGTTATCAATACCTTGTGGAGTGATTATCTAACGTGTTTACTTTTGTATAACTTGTAGTTATTGATAAGAGTAACTTATGCCATTAATCTGATACTTGAGCAAAAATTTAAGATTAGACTACTGTTTTTGATATTTTACAAGTCAATGTTACCTTTGATGCCTTGATGTCTTAATAATTTATTTGCTGCAGGAAACTAATTATGTTCCAATTACACCTGGTAATAGAGTTGTGCTGATGGTCAATGGGTAGGTTCATGCAGTTTCTTCCTGCACTTGAGATTACAATATGTCCTATGAGAGCATAGAATTATTATGAACACTTTCCTAGTTTCTGAACAATTTCTCAGTTATTCTCTCTCTTCCAGCATTGTAGATTAAGAATATTTGAGATAAGTCTGAATCCATGCATAGTTTTAGAAGCCCAAAGATGGATACACTCTGTTATCCTCCATGATTATCTTTTATTGATTGGAAAAAGTGATTGACAAGGAGAGATGACGAAAGTCAACTCTTACATGTCTGGTTTTGTTTCATAAAAGTGAATGTTAATAACATGGATATTTAAATCCAAGCACAGGTTTAAGGACATGTAGAATTTTTTATAAGATTGCAGAGCATTTAAATATAACTATTTAATAACTAGGTAATTGATGTTCACAACAATGCCTTTCACGCTTGTGGTGGTTTTTTTGGGAGTATTTTCACATGTTCATCCAATTTTGGAGTTCTGGAGATTGTTAACTCTTGATCTCCAGTGTTTTGCATTTCCTGGATTCTGATTTATGAGTTCATTTATGATACTTGAAACCTTTTTTCTTTTTATTTTCCTGCAGGTTAGGTGCAACCCCTGCAATGGAATTGATGATTGCAGCAGGGAAGGCAGTCCCTCAATTGCAGCTTGAACATGGACTTGCTGTTGATAGAGTCTACACAGGGTCATTTATGACTTCTCTTGATATGGCAGGTCTGATATTGTTGGGAGAAGTGGGTTGATTGCTAATTACTATTGCAGTTTCCATCTTAATAGTGTTTGTCCCAGGATTCTCAATTACCATAATGAAGACGGATCAAGCTAGTTTACAACGTTTGGATGCTGTAACTAAGGCTCCATACTGGCCTACTGGAGTTGATGGTCAGTTTCTGTGAAAACATTGGTTTTGTTTTTTTTCATTTGCGTTCAAAATTTTCAAGTTCGGATATAATGATAATGCCATTGGTATTTTGAACTGATTATCTATATTCCTCAATTAAAATTAAAAATATGTATGTTCTTGGATACTTTTCTCACTGAATTGAACAAGTTATATTTGATCTCAGGCAATCGTCCACCTGCCAAGATACCTGTCCCACTTCCACCATCTCGTTCAACAAAGAGTGATGAGGTATATGTGTTTATGGTTGAGGGAATAGATTGTAATGGATAGGATGAATTTTTCATTTTTCATTTTTCATTATTTGTGTAAGCACATAGACAAGCACAACATGTCTATAAATGGGGCTGGAGAATGTAGTACATAGTTCTACTATTTTATTCTCTGACCGCCCATGTCTACTTTTGATTAGTCATTGGGTCGACCTCAGCATCTGAATGAGCAAGGACAACTTCTTGAAGTGGCTATTGAAGCAGCAGCAAATGCGATCATTGATATTAGGGACAGTCTAAATGATTGGGACAGCAAAGTAGGTGATGGAGACTGTGGGTCAACGGTGAGTATCCTAGTGCTTGAATTATTTTCTTGTGATAATAATTTATTTATGGCTGAACTTCCTTGGTTTTGTAGATGTATAGAGGTGCAATTGCAATTCTGGAAGACGTGAAAAAGTAGTAAGTTACTCTTCAGCATTTAGAATTCTTTGGATGCTTTATTAAGTTGGATTTTCCACTGCACGGAGACAGTACAATACATGATTCACTGGTAATTTTAATCTAGTTTTTCCTATTAATGGCATCTTAATGCTTTTAACCATTTTGGCTTTTTCCTTTTCTTTGATGGAGTTTTGCATCACTCAAGAGTATGCAATTTTTTATACCATGGCGTTGCATTTCAAGAGTGTTTTTTATTTCTAATCTTGAGTTTACTTTGTATTTGTTAGGTGAGTCAAGTTCATCTTTTTTTTTTAATTGTTTACAGTTATCCTTTGAATGATGCTGAAGAAACAGTAAATGAGATCGGATCATCTATTAGACGAGTTATGGGAGGAACAAGTGGAATTATGTACTTCAATTTCCTTGTATCTTGTAATTGTTGACCTTGACAGGGACCACAGTCACTTCTTACTCTTTTTTTTGGTGACAGATACAATATATTCTGCAAGGCAGCATATGCAACATTGAAGGAAAACAAACAGTCAGCTGTTACAGCGAAGCAATGTGAGATGGTGCTTGATACTTCTGATTAACATGCACACCAAACTCAGAAACTATTTCTTTTCTTCAGGGGCTGAAGCATTTGAAGCTTCGATTGCTGCTATCAGTAAATATGGTGGGGCCTCTGCTGGTGATCGCACATTATTGGATGCCCTTATTCCAGCATCGGTGGTTCTTCAAGAGGTTGTCAAACATAGTTTTTGCTTTTCCACTACAGTTGGTGTAAATTGATGCTAATTTAGTAAATTTTCCCAATCAGAAGTTGAATGCTGGTGAAGATCCTTGCTCGGCATTTCTCCTTTCTTCTGAAGCAGCATGCGTTGGAGCTGAATCAACCAAACACATGCAGGCACAGGTGCATAAATCCTTCTCTTCTTGTCCTATATAACAGGATAGAACTCACGTTTCTCCCAATCATATTTTATTGTGACAATGAAGAAAAGGCAATGTACAAATTGTGTTGACCAACTGTGGCACTTTCAAAGTCGATTATGTTAAGCTCTTCGTAATGTTTAAATAATGGGATTGATGAATTGTATATCTGTTAATTTTGTCAAATAAATTAAAATTTTACAGGCGGGCCGATCAACCTACGTGCCCTCGGAAGTCCTTGCGTCGGTTCCCGATCCTGGGGCCATGGCTGCAGCTTCATGGTACAGAGCAGCAGCCTTAGCCATCAAGAACAAATACAAAACTTTATGATCTGATGTATGTACTCCGTAAAATATACAATGCTTCATTTTTTGTGGTAGTTTTAACCCAGCTTATCTTGATGCATGATTAAGACTTTCTAACAAATTGTGCTTTCCGCTTATGCCAATTTTGTGCATAATGCTGAGAGAGCGAGCTTGAGCTTGAGCTTTCTGTATCCGTGTTAAGAAAAAAAATATAATTCTGAGGTGTATATTTAAAGATTAAATGAAATATATTTGTTTCAGAATATAATGTATTGGACAAATATACTGTATGGCTTCAATTCGTATGGCCAAACTTGGATGTCTCAAATTAGATGTAATGTTAAGTCAAATTTGCACTGACATCATGTTATTGTTACCTAGAACTGTGATATGACGAAATTTCAATTCTCGTAGTCCTAGTTAATAATAAAAATAGGCTACGGAAGTAAATAATGCAATACACAATAAAACTATATTATTTACTTCAACGTATTTATAAACTCTCACATTTAGGAATTTATAGTTTAATGGTTAATATTGACATTTGTTTATAGCACTCCCTTTATTTATAGTGAATTTAATAATAGACCCTTTTAAAATTTGTACGGTATAAATAAGTTTTTATTTACCATTACTAAGTTGCTTTTATTTTATAAATAGATGTTAATTGTTAAGGCTTCACTCCTAAATATTATGAGCTTAATTGAATGTTTATGAAAAATATTATGAGCAAATTTATACCTTATTGCATTATAATAGTGAAATGAACAAGATATTACACTTTTTTATTTATTTATATGGCTTGTTAAATTAATAATGTGAAGTATGGTCACAGTCCGACTAAGGTTCTAACTCATAATTTTCATAGTAACAAAATACGTTATTACTAATATTTTTATATCAAATTCAATGAAATGATAAAGAGAGTGAATGAGTCAATTGAATGAATTGAAAAATTAAAGGATAAAGAATGTACACAAAGTGTAGAACATATGCAACTTAAGAGATCTTTAAGTAAATTCAAGTGAAGAACTAAAAAACAAGAGAAATTAAGCATATTAAGATTTAATAAAATCATTATTGTCTTTTTTTGTAACCTTATCTTGGTTATTTAAAAAAAATTAAGAGTTCAATCATTGTATGACCTTTTGCATATAGGGCACAATACATATACTTTGTCATAATAAAGAGAACATTTGAAAGGGATTTAAAAATGCCCTCTTGATGCATCAAAATCCTTTGAGAAACTTTTGAAATAGTTTTAGATCAAGTTTTTATCAAAAGAATGGGCTCGATCCTTGAAAGAACTTGAAACATTTTGCCTTCAGAAATTTAATTGACCAATGTGGGGATTTGAGTGACTAATGTTAGAATTTAGGATAGGTTGATTGACCAATTTGATAGTATGATCTATCAATGTCTTCTGATAATGTGTATCGAAAGTTTATGAACACATTGATGAATCAAATATGCAATGATTGATTAATGCTATCCTATTTTAGATTGTTTTGAGTATAAATAGATCATATGTGAGTTGTAAGAAAGATCTTGGACATATTAGAGTTATTAAGAGCCTTAAAAGGCTAGAGAGTTCATTTGATTATACATATGCATTGTATAAACCATATCAAGCTTTAATTCATTGGTGTGATTAAGAAAGAAAGTTTTTTGAGTTATATATGATTATGTTATTGTAGTAATTAGAGAAATTTCTTGGGTTATATATTGTGAAAGTTCCTCTTGACCTTAAAAAAGATTTGTAAGACTTCCTCTTCAAACATGACAAAGATACTATTGTATAAGGGTTCCTTTTCATCCAATGAAAGAAGAAGATAGTGAATTCTTAAATGTAGTTTAGGATGTTGACATAGGCCAAAGGTTGCTTAATCAAACTATGATAAGTTATATTTATCTCTTTTTCTCTACTCTCTTTTACTACTATTTTATTTGTTAAAATTTTGTTTTATTTAAAATGTTCACAAACTTCTATTAGTTTAAAATAGGGTAAAAAGGGAAAACATATAATTTAACCGTCTTGTATGTCAACCATAGACAAATAATTTATACAAGAGCAGGTCTCACTCATTACATACAGAGAAATTTTAGGAAATTTCATTACAGCACAATTTGATTCGTTTTTTAAGTCAGGAATGGTAATATACTAATATTGTTTCATTTTCAATATCAATAATTACTTGTTTTGGAGAATTAGGATAGAAGTCTCTCTCATGGCCAGAGATTTTGATTTATGGAAAACTATAGGAAAAGTGAGTGGAATAGAAATGAGAATAGACTTATTTCATTAAATAGTAAGGAAATTCATATTTTAAATTTTTATTAGAAAGAAATGTGCTTTCTAATGTTTTAATGTGTCATAATTCTCATAATATTTAGCATATATTTTATATTACATGTGTTAATAATGTTAATGATATTGATATTTATATTAATTATAATGAACTTGATGAAACTCTATAGGATAATTAAGAATGGAGTGAAAAGAAGGATAAGAACAAATGAAAGACGAGAACACTAAAGATCACATGGAATGATATAAGTAATTTGGGAAATGAAGAATCGAATAATAAGGTGGCTTACATATGCTTATGATAAATAATGATTATTTTGCGTAGGACAAATTTTTGGAGTGCACATCCTACCTATAATAGTTCGTGGAGTTGGAGAAAGATCTTAACAGTTAGGGACAAATTGTGTTATCAATTCAAATTTAGGATTGGAAACGGTATGTCTACTCTTTTCTAGCAGGATCCGTGGTACCTGCGTGGTATTCTAAGGACCTTATCAACTTTGAGAGAGATCAATGGGTCGGAGCTTCCACTCACAGCACGTGTCTCTGAAGTTATAATTAATGATGCTTGGAGCTGGAGGGAGGTTTCCATAGACCTCCTTAGACACCTTGAGCCACTTGTGTATTTACCCAATTGCACCTTACCTGACAGTCTGGAATGGCTAGCAAGCCCCACCAAGTGCTATACCAATGTGTCAGCTTATCATCTCTTACGACCCCCGTTATCGGTTGTTCCTTAGTACAAGCTGGTATGGTCCAAATATAGTACCCCTCGTTGCTCTTTTACATTATGAGCTTCAAAACAGGGATAAACTTTCGTACCTCTATACTCCTAATTACTGTTCCCTGTGCTTCTCAGCCAATGAATCAATAGATCACTTATTTTTTGAATGCCTATTCTCTCACGCAATTTGGGAACAATGCCTCACCCGATTTGATTTGCCCACTGTTAACCATTCTACTCTCTCAACTATCCTCTCCTGGTATAGAACTGTTTCCTGTACCAGAATACCAGCCATCATTCACTTCCCCCTTCTGCTTTCCACTACATTTTACCATATCTAGACTGAACGTAATGCCCGAACCTTCAAGAATAAAGCAATGGCTGAGAAGCGAATGTCTCTCGAAGTAATCTCTCTCCCACGTTAGGGAACTTCTCAGCCTACACACCGAGAGGATGTAATTTATAGTTAGGTTCTTCATTTCTTTTGCAAGTTATTTGCTTAGTGCTTTTCTAGGTTACCGCATGCGGGGTTCTCTTTGGCAAGGACATGTCTTGCTTAACCCACCCTCGGAGGTTTAGCACAATCACTACTTGGCGGCAACTTTCCCATGGCCTTTCAGATGCTAAGTTCTTTGTGTTTCTGAATTGACTGGTTATACATTGGCCCTCCCATGGTTTATGTCATCCTTTTGTTTCCTTTTCGATTGCCCTGCGGCTAGTTGCTTAGTTTAGCTAGTTGTGTCTACAGTGGCACTAGTAATGAACGTTTTGTACATATTTGTTCCATTTATTAATTCTTCTGAGTTACCAAAAAAAAAGGTCTTTGGTTTTAGATAAACATTAAAAGTTTATTAGCAATCATTCAACTCTTTACAATGGTAAAATTATAATCACTTTTGATTCAATTCATATTGAATTGAACAACAACCTCTTAAATGATTAACACATACATTACCAATTGACCTTGATCAATCATAAAATTAGAATTAATGCAATATTCATTTTTACAGTTAACTTAGCTTTTTAGAGGATAACTCTTTAGGAGAACCTAGAGAAATTACAAGTTGATAACTCATTTATTTTACTAGGTGATTTAAATTGCACATTTTAAAGAGCTTTCATTCATGGAAGGAACATTTGAGACAATATCCTTACAATACCCTATATTTAACACAAATTAGAAGGTTAATAGGGATAAATAAAATAAGAACCCACATACATTGACAAGTGCTAGGATCAACCCCAGTCACATATACTACACGTATATAATATCTACACCTAAATTCACTCTAATGAGTTCCTTATCCTTAAACTAACATCTCCATAAAATTTAGGTGACAATCAAGTGTTCTTTCCTCAGTTATGGCAAGATACATACTAAATGTAAACTATTTCATTAAAGTTACATCTCAGATTGAATAAGAATGTCAAGCTTAATAGCTCATCTTATAATTCTAAGGTCACATGCAATACAACTAAACTAAATTTGAATCATATAGTCAACTAATCTCAATTTGAGTTAAATAGCTCCCCTTTATGCTCCAGGTAATCTGTTATTCACTACTCCATTATCTGCCTTCTAAATGTGACATTTCTATAATAGATAGCTTTTTTTTTTCCAATTGAGATTTCCTACCCTAAAAGTAATTGCTATTAGCCACATTAGACATATACTACTCTGCTTTAGAATTGATTGTGAAATTATTCAATTCTCTAAACACATAGCATATGCCCATTTAATACCTTAAATTATGCACAAAGGAATAATTTCTCTCTTATCTAAGTAAGGATCTCCTTCAGTGTATTTTGTGGTTACCTCTTTTGTCATTCATATATCCTAGTATTATGTTCTTTCCATATTGATTATAGGCAGATTCCAAGGGATATTTCATAAGCAACCATATCCACTCTAGAGACCATGTAGCAATTTTCTTTCAACCATAAAATAATGTATGAGTAGCTTTTTATATTTAAACTCAATTTCAAAAGTCCCTTAACTTGCTTCTAAATGGAATTAGAGTAGTTGCATTGAAAGAATAAATGTAGTAATTTTTTAGTTCCTAATTTACATATTTCATATGAATTCTTGAGAGATCATGCTAATTTTGTTTGTAGCTTCCAGCCACATAACAAATGAAATTTTTGGTGATAGACTTCTATCCTTAATGATTTTGGGCCAATCCATTCTCGAGCCTCTTGGTCTCAGTCATTCCCTATAAGCTTTCTTTGAGAAAATCCCTTTATTGATTGTTCCAAATATAATAATCATCCTACTCATTATTAAGAGTATAATCAGGAACCAATTGGCTTAATTCCCTTGGATAATTGTGTCATCGCCCACCCTCAATCCATATACTAACCTTTGCTTGAGTTGGAAAATGATCTATGAATTGGACAGTTACTACTTATGAATTAATGCACATTACTTATCTAAATATCATACCAAAGAAAAATTGAGGAGCCATCTTGAATCCTACAACTTATAATAGGTTCAATAGAGGCCCTTAGCTTAAGTAGTTGGGTGATAAACCAAAAGTGAGAAGATTTATTTTTAACTACCTAAATACTTTCCCCCTTGAGTATATAGCTATGTATCCATGCATCCATAAGATTCTTTATCAACCAATACTTAGAAAAGCCTCTTAGCCATCAAAACCTTATTGGTTTATAGGAGTGATATCAAGACCCTCTTCGCTAAACAATTTACATACTTCTAACCATTTGACCTTAGTGTAACATTTACAATTTTACCCATAAAATTTCCTTATCATTCCTTTAATAGTCTTGATTAAGACCTTAGATAAGAACATATGTGCACTCTAGTAGATATACATGAAATTGATTATAGCTTTGATCAATTGTAGTTTAGCACCCAAAAAGAGCTCTTTATTATACCAAAAACCTAATTGCTTAGAATTTTTTGCATTAAAGGTAAATACTAGAATTATAACCTTCCTGTAACCAAAGGTAGTTTAAGTACATTAAAGGAGGGCCTTTAATAGAAATGACAGCTAATGCTTTTAGTTTACTTGCCTATGGCATAACACTATGGTAAGATAACTTTTGTCATAATTAATGTCTAATCCAGAAAGTACCCGACAATGAATTAGAGACTTAATTAAGACTTGAACTGATTTAGCTTCAGATTTAGAGTAAACTTAGTAGCTTAATCTTTTATAGATGCAATGATACCTAATGATGGCACTCTTTAAGATATTATGCTTCAATAGTTAATTCAATGCCTCCACAGAGAGGATGAATGGATAATGAAATTGGGGGTCTCCTTGTTTAATAACCTTTCATCCGTTAAATAGCTTTAAGGGAACTTTATTGATCAATATACTATAATATTTAGAAGAGGAGCAAGCCATTGCCCATTTCCTAAAAGTATAAGGAAATACGAGAACCTCAAGCGAGTTAGATAAGAATTCCTAGCTTATACAATCAAATGCTTTGTTGAAGTCAACCTTAATAACAAAAATTTGGAATGATTTCTTTCTAGTATATCCCTTCAAGAGTTCTTAAGTAATGAGTATCTTATCACTAACTAATCTCCCTTTAAGAAAAGCTCCTTGGTTATTGCTTATGATAAATTGAAGCACCACTTTTAGTCTATTATCCAATATCGTGAAAATGATTTTAAACAAAAAGTTTCTATAAGAAATTGACCTATAGTCCCCAAAGGATGAACGATTAGGAATCTTATAAGCAAGACATATAAATGTTTTGTTAATTTCCTTATGTAGGGTTACACTATTAAAAAACTACTTAACAACTTGTTTCACTATAGAACCCGCCATTGGCCAAGCTTTATAAAAGGAGAATCCGTTTAAACCATTAAGTCCAAGAGCCTTTTGACCATTCATCTGGAAGACTATTCACTCAATTTCTAGATCACCATCTTGTTTAGAGAGTAGAAGATCTTCCTCTTTCCTTATTTGTTTGTCAACAAAGGCTTTTAGAAGCTCTACTGAACAAGAGCTAGGACTATGAGAACCTATAAAGTTATTTAAAAATGACATTACCTTAGTTAACAACCCCTCTTGGTTAGTGACAAAATCACAATTTTAAGAGACAATAGAGCATATGTTTTTGCAGTTCCTCTTAGCCAAGATAGAGTTAAAGAAGAATTTCATAAACCTCTCTCCCTTTTGTAGCCAATTATTCCTATCCTTTTGCTTGAGTAGAGTAGCATGATCATCCACTTTATGGTCATCTTTTCTTCAATTAGCAGCTCCTTACTAGATGGATCTGTAGATGGACCATGTTCAATTCTTTCAAGCTTATCCTTTGCACTCTTGACTACTTCCATAGTGTTAAGGCCCCTTGTAGCATTTTACTTCTTCAATTCCTTCTTGATACCTTTTAATTTTTTCAAGCATACAAATTGTTCAGAGCTATATTGTAACATCCTGTTACCTATGTTAGGGCTATAATTGTGAATTATGGGAAATTATGAGAAATTAGGAAAATGCACATCATACATAATTAA
>JAOQMP010000007.1:12199265-12211658 GCA_027563575.1 Erythroxylum pedicellare
TTATGGCTGAAAGAGTCAAACAGGGTTTTGACCTCAATCATATTGCACCTATCTTGAGGTAATTAGCATAACTATCAGTTGGGATATCAGATTAATACCTTCTTAAGATGGTTTGAAAGAACACTTTGAGATATACAATTTTGATGAAGACCTCGAAGGCGGATTCTATCATTTGAATGGTCAAAAATGGAGCAGACGGCAGCATCAGACGAATAGTGTACAGAAGAAGAAGTTTAGCTCACATAGGTAGAAAGCAGACGAAGCAAAATGATAGACAAATGGCAAAGACAGACGAAGCTGAAAGACAAACGAAGTAAAAAGACAGACGAAGCAGAAATGTAGACGAAGCAAAAAGACAAACAAAGTAGATAGTCAACTTAAGACGAAGCAAAAGTCAACCTAAGACAATATAGATGGTCAACTTAAGCAAAAGTCAACCTAAGACGATACAAATGGTCAACTTAAAATGAAGCCAAAGTCAACCTAAGACGATACAGATGGTCAACTTAAGACGAAGCAAAAGTCAACCTAAGACGATATAAATGGTCAACTTAAGACAAAGTAAAAGTCAACCGAAGACAATATAGATGGTCAAATTAAGACGAAGCGTCTTTACAGACAATATAACTTTTAAGACGAATGACGTCATCACAGACGATATGATGTCATTACAAACGATACCTCTTTATAAATGAAGCATCTTGTAAGACGAATGATGTCATCACAGACATTACGTCTTTACAAATGATACATCTTTACAGAAAATGCATCGTTTAAGACGAATGACATCATCACAGACGATACGTCTTTACAAATGATACATCTTTACAGACGATGCAGCTTTTAAGATGAATGATGTTATGACAGACGATATGACGTCATCATAGACGATACGTCTTTACAAATGATGCATCTCTTAAGAGGAATGATGTAATCATAAACGATATGATGCCATCATAGACAATACGTCTTTACAGACGATACCAATGTGTACTCCTAAGCATCTCCCCTTCTAAGGACCATAACTCACGACCCAGAAGTCCAAAAATTCTATACTATATACCATTAGAAAACTAAAAGAGAGACCTACAACTTTCCAAAAGGCACATTTGCCTATATCAGCCTAGTTAAAGCAGCTTTTCCCCCAAATCCAAAATACAAATCCTACCCCAATGAAAACTTGAAATTTTCATTTAAAGACTTAAAATGCCATAAATGACCATCATGTATATGTATTTCATTAACATCAAAATAAGAGTTTTATAAAGCTTTAGTGGTTATTTCAAGCCGAAATACAATAATATCTTACAATCTCAAAAATATAAAAGGCACTTGAAGCAAGGTTTGCTCAAATGCAACTAAAGCCTTTCTTTACAAGGTTGGCTTCGAATACAAAATACACAAAATTGGAGTGATGCCTTGACCCTTGTCTACTCAATATCTTGCTTATCACCTGGATGTGGGGAAGGAAAATGGAGGGTGAGCTTAAGCCCATGGGTAACAATTTGATAATTGGTAACAAGCAAAACCACTTATAAAGTCCATTTCCAATGCAGAAGTTCCGTTATTGCAAATTATGCATGCATCACTTTTGTCAATTTATCATAAGTACATAAGCATATCAACATGGTTCGGGTAGATCCAAAACAGAATGTACTGCGTATTTCCACATAATGGTCTTACATAGCTGGGAAATTATGGGAGTCCTTAAAGGAGTTCTAGGCCACTAGCGGGCAGGCAGGAGAAGTCTTTTTGTCAAAGTGCACTTTACTTAACTTAGGAGACCACCACAAACCCACATAAAATGTATTTCCATAACTATAAAACATATTGCCCAAAGGGCACATTTCGAAAACATGATTTTTCTTGACATTTTACCACAAAGGCATATTTCAAAAACACAATCATTCATGAACATGAAATATGTCACATTTCATCAAGCAAATTCACATATCAAACATATAGCAATTTCTCAAATCATTTAAAGCAATAATGCAACAATTATGAAGCAATTTGAAATCATTTTATTCTCTTGTTTTAAAAAGAAACATTTATGGCTCATTAATTCTATTGTAAACATGAAACCCACTTTAGAAATCCTTGCTTAAACCTTGCTCAAAGATACCTCCTTTCTTGATCCTCTTGCCTTCCATGAGTCCCTTTATCAATGAAAAACATTCCCATTCAATAGGAATACAATCTGAGGACCCATATATATATATTCACTAAGAGAAATTCTAAATACTCAAACTCTTCCAAAAATCCAAACATTCGGGTCAACTTTTCTATGATCAGTTTGATCATATAACTGAAGGAATTTGGTAACACTTCCTCTATAAAAATGTTCATAATTGTCTTAAGTTTCTAATGATACCAAAATCATTCAATTTGGTTTAGTAATCTGAAAGTTATACCCTAAATATTTTTGGACTATTCTTATATTGAAACAATTTTCTATACTCAAATTCGATCCAAAACTTTAGATTCTTAGAGACTGAATTATAATGTGATTTCAGAACATAATTTATATATCTATGTCTCTAATTTACTCCAAATCAAAAATCACTCCATTTAGATCACTACAGAAAAAGTTATGCCCAAAATATCTACACATCCTCTGTGCTAGAAAGTTTGTTGCGGCGACCCAAAAAAGTTCGCCGCTGTGAACTTTTCCGAAGAGGAAAAGTTCGCTTGAAAGCTTACAAGTTGGCTGCGGCGACCCCGAGTTAGCCACGATGAACTTTGATAGAAATAAACGTTGAACATACTTCAACTACTTTTGCCCATATTTTCACTTCCAACATTTCACATATGACCCATCTTATACAAAAATCATCCTTTCTACTTCATTTACACTTCATTCTCTGATCCATTTCAACTCAATATCATTAAAAAATACAAAAAAAAAGACATTTACATCATCTATTCATCATTCACATTCATCAAACACAAAACATCATTTTATGTCATCTAACCTCTAACAATCATCATAAATGCTTCATTTAACCATACCCAAAGTTTGCTTAGATTAGAAAACTTAACCTAGTTTAGAAATCCATAAGCATCCATCTAGGGTTTCTCTTCATTCTTCCAACCCAAACCCATTTCTCTCTCTAATTCCTTTGTTTTTCTATCCAAATAAGAAGAAAAGACGATAGAACTTATCTATAACAAGTTGATTTCTCTTTTTCTTCTTCTTCCTCTCTTCTCCCACGATCTTCTCTTCTTCTTTCTTCTATACGTTTTTCTCTCCTCCCTTTTCTTCTCTCCACGATTTCTCCTTTTCTTCTAATTCAAGACACATTTTTTCCTTCCTATTTTACCCCTCATGTAACTACTCTTTCCCATTTTACCCTTCACTTAATGTGCAAAGTCCATTTTGCCTTCCTTTAAACCTTACAACCTTATAATCTTAAGTAATCTTCCAAAGATGCCCTCATATATAAACTCTTACTACTTTAATACTTCAATTCAATTAACCTATGTCATAAAATCTTACCAACATTAATGTAATAATTAACTCCACAAAATAATCCCATAAGGACCTCATAATTTATTTAAATCATGCTTGTTCCTCAAGAAAAAAATTAAAGGGACAACAAATAAGGTCCATATTTGTATGTCCAAGCCTCCTATACCAAATTTATTCATATTCATTAGTAGACATTAAGAATTTCATATTTTGGTTAGAGAAATCATCAATTTCAAATGTATATGTATTTCCTTCTCTCTTTCTCAAAAAGTTTATTGTTAACTACACTAGATACAATACAATATATGATCTTCTCTCTAAAGATACTTTATAGTCTTTGTCACATAGTTGGCTCAGACTTAAAGTTATGCTTCAGTCGGTCGACTAAAGGCACATTATCTATAATAATGTGATCTTCCTTAACAACTTTACTAATGCCAATTTTCTTACCCTTAGTATTGTTTGCAAATGTGGTAAACCGAAATTAACAATCATTTTCAATAATGTGCCTTGAGCATCCATCATCCACATACTATTTGCACTTCTTTTTTTTAGAGACTTTATTGTCATCTTTATCCAAGAAGTAAATGTTGAGCTATTTCTCTTTTTGAGTGCCCGCTTTTAGAATTACTCATGTCATCTTAAGTGGAGGCTTTACGTGTTTTCTTTTTACTTTTTTCCCTCTTCTCCTTCATCTCATTTTCTTATATTTAACATTTTCTTTGAGAAGAGAACATTAAGACTTCATGTCTCTAGGTTTCCATCATTCAAAATAAACAATATTATTTGATTTGCATTTTGAATCTACCTTACCAACTTTGAAGTCCTTTCTTTAGGAGAAATGTTTTCTATTGATTAGGACAATGTCTTCCTCATTTCTTTCACTAGTTTATGCCTCTTCTTCTTTAATTCCTCTTTTGTGGTCTCTAAATCTAAGATATTCATCCTTATATCCATTGTCTCTTTTTGTTGGGTCTCCTTGAGCCTCATTATATAAATAATTGGTAATCCAATAAGTTCCTCCAATAATGACATATTTAAGTGTTTTTTATTACTGTCACCATGCTTCCCAAGTATTTAAAAGATACAAGCAATTTTCTCACCATTTCAATATTAGTATATATATGTCTTGCCTTAGCCTTTGATAGCATTAATAATAATAGTACAAGCTAGATATGCTTTCATTATGCTTCAATTGAAATAATTCATATCGATGTATTTCATGCTTACTTCACTCTCCTTTTCTAGATTTATTCATTCATGTTTATCTTCTAAAGTATGCTAATTTCATTATTCGTTTCACATAAAAAGATTTTATTGGATTTTTTATTTTTTAATACACAAAATAAAATGTGAATAGCCTTATTATTCAAGAAAATTAGTCTCTTGTTTTAAGGATCCCATTACTTTTTTTAGTTTGAGAACTTTTCCATCATTTGTAACTTTAGTAAGAATGAATAGACCACTAGAAATAATTTCTCACAAGTCAATGTTTTTGGCCATCAATAAGAATTTCATTCTAGTTTTCTAATATAAATAATCTTTTTCATAAAAAAGGGTCCCTACTAATATTTTGGTTACCTTAGCTAGAAGAAGATGTAGATGCACTTGGATATGCCATGAAGGTCTTTTCTCAAATTTTTTTTGAAATTACAATAAAGGAGACCTGCTTTGATATTAGTTGTGGTCCTTAATAACACCCAAGAAGGAGTGAATTGGGTGTTGTGACTTAATAGACTTTAAATTGTACATGCAATGACCATTTAATCAAATTCAATCAATCAATCAATCAATCAAGAATAAAGTAAAGAGCGTAGGGAAGATAAGTTGTAAACTAATTTTATAGAGATTCAACAAACAAACCTTTCTTATATCTACTCCCCAAATCTCTCTTAAGATTTTACTAATCTCCTCTTTAAACGAGGTGGAACATTTTTAAAACAATCTTTAGTTGAAAAAGATAAAAACGTTATACAATCTTCATTAAAGGGTGAAAAGGAACCGTAATTCTTCTTGGTACACCCAAAATACAAGAAACCAACCCCAATTGATGTTTACAACTTAAATAAACCTTGCCTGTATACTTTAATGTTTAAAAACTCTCAATCACTTTACAACCAATAATGAATGCTTGTAAATACTCAAGAACTCTTTTAAATATGTTATTGTAACCCTCAAATGTCAAAAAAATCTCCAACAACCAAAATCTTAAGTACTTATATCCATACTAGCTCTAAAATGTAGTTAGACATGTAAACTAACCATTGTAATAGCTAGTAATAATGACATTGATTAACTAATCTAAGATATTGGTCTACTAGCTTGTTATATTAACTGCCAATGTATTGGTCAATATCACATATAAGCTTATGATACACATTATTTTAAAACTCCTGACACATTGGTTGACCGTATTTTAATATTAGTTGACCATACCTACACATTAGTTGATCAATGTATCCGAAAACATATTTAAAAGTTTTTAAAAGTATTTTCAAAGATCAAACTCTGCATCTTTGACTAAAACTTAATCTAAAAAATATTTCAAGATTTTTTTGAAGAGTATTTTAAAGATCAAGTGGGTTTTTCTTGAAATCAAAACCTTGATTCTTCTTGGTAAAAGAAAATATTTAAGCATTAAGTTAAAATATGTTTATGCATGAAGAGCACTTAAAGCATTAAAATGACCAATTAGAAGATACAAGAAATATTACAAATAAATTGTGGACTAGTTATGCTTTGATTTTCTTTAGTTTTGGTCTTCTTTTTGACTTGAATGTATTTGGTCTCCATAAATTATTTTTTGACTTGATTTCAAACTGCTTTCTTTTATGACATAAAAAAATATTAGTAATAATTATGTATTATTATTATTATTATCAAAACATAAGTTGTAACTTATCTTGGTTTAAGATTGGTTTTCTCATAACTTATAGATTTAAGAGAAACTATATAAAAAAAGAAATTAAGATTTATAACAAAACACAATTTTTAATTCATGTTTTATTATAATTATACATTAATTATATTGTAAAATTAAAGAGTTTTTATCTTTCAAAAAAATCATAAAATTTTGATTTCTTCATTTGATAAGATTGCGTCTTGATTTCCTTACAAATAAATGGTGTTGGATCATTATAAATATGTTTTTTTTTAATGTTCTACTATTTTTTGGAATTCCGTCAAAAAAAATGAGGATCTGCCTTGTCTTTGAAAAGGGAAGATGTTTAGCCAATATACGTTGAGCAGATCTTAGATGTATTTAAAAAACAAGTTTTTAGATTTTAGTTAATATGGTCTATTGAATTTTAATTTTCTTATTTTAAAAACCCTCTTCCTCTTTCAACACTTGCCTTTTGAGAATACTTCAGTGAATGATGACAAAACTAAGAAATGAAGCAATAGCAGTAGACCATACCCAGGTAGGTTTACCAGAAAGGACCCCGACTTGAAGAAGTTAGAGCGGCTTGCAACCTAAAAAAGCTCAATAATGAGTACAATTACCAGCTTAACTTGACTACTTCAATTTGTAAGAGGCGATGGAAAAAAAGTTGGACATGGAGCTAGTGCTCTCTGGACGGCTCTCTGGACGGTGGAGAAAGCCATTCAAACAAACATCAATAAAACAAGGAAAAGATTCATCTTAGTTGTCTCCATTTTTGATCATTTCTCAAAGACGAAGGAGCAAGGACAGAGCGGCGAAGATAGAGTCAGGCTGAAAAAGAACAAAAGACAGTGAAAATATCGAAACGTGTGGCTATTTTTACGAGAAAAAAAAAAAGAGCCTGTTTTCAAAACATACAAAAACGCGTTTTTTACGTTTCTATAGCGTTGTAGCTTTTAATTTGTGAAAATAAAAAATTGATAATAATACTCGTTCAATAGCGTATTATTGACTTGTTTCTTTTTGCGTACAAATCACATCAAAAACTGAGAAAAAGAAACACAACCAATCAAATAATAAGAGAATATCAAAACAGACGATAAAGCCAAGCACACAATTGTTGATAAAGTCAGGTCCCACCACACTGCCACAAAATAAAAGAATTAATTTCGAAACTGCGAAAAAAAAATCTAAATTCTTATTTTTGAGTGACAAAAAAATACAATTTTTTGAAAATTTTTTTTTTGAATTGTTTGTAGAATTTTGAAGCTTGTTACCTCTATGTACGAAATTATCATGTAAATTTAAATATTATGGCTTGGAGAAGTGCTCCGGCTTCAGATTGTCTCAGTCTATGTCGATGCTGCTGGCTCGATTGTCATTTGATGGTAGGCATCCGCTGAAAACTAAGGCAGAGATCAAAGAAGATGGAAAATTGCATGTCACAGTATGAAAATCCAATGCCTCTAGATCAACCGTTTTCGGTCTAAAGCACTTTCCTCATCTCCAAGGCCATGCAGAAATTTAGTCTTTACAGTCCTCAAGAAATCCAACTCCAAGAGGATTTAGCTTTAACCACACTGACTTCAAACCAATGATGGCTGCTGGTAGAAACTCAAACTTTGGCGCTGATGTCTACGGTCCATCGGCGTCCAGAGGGCCAACACCAAGGCCGTCTAATTATGAAGAAGAAAGTGAATCAGTAACTAGTCAAGGTTCCATTACCATAATCAAAGTGGTGCAACTCATTATCCAGCAACAAACCCAGGAATGTTTTCACCGACGGGTTCCAAGGGTTCTGTTCCTGTTAATGCCAGTGTTAAGAAGCCTAATGGCCAAGCTCAACTGAAACCAGAGGATGGTAAAGGTTGTTGTTTTATCATTTTTTTCAGTTGGCTTCCATTTGTTTTCATATTAAATTTCTTTGTTTTCATTGTTGTTTGTTTGTTTAATTGGTGTAACTTGGTCTCCAGTTTCTTTCAGGTACAGTACCCCAGTCACTGTCTATTAACAGATTCTTTCGTTGTCAAGTCTATTTTCCAAAAAAAAAAAAAGAGTATTAAATCTGTTTTCGTATCTAGGTTGTTTTGGTTTCATTTTTAACTTCTGGGACATTGATTATTTTATGATGTTCTCCTTGCAAGTGGCATGTCGAAATTCCTGCCATTATAGCAAAGGCCAATTCCTGTTCTGTCGGATGCAGGGTTGGATGCCCATGTTCAGTCTTCGTCAACAGTAGAGACGCACAAACACAAACAGTACCTTTGAATCCCTCCATTCATTGGAAAATCCCTATGTTTTGATAAAGCAAACATACAAGGAGTCAATTGTGTGTAAAAAAAAATCACAAGTTACTTTCAATTCGTACAAAGATAGGAGTCTATAAAAAAAAAACAATAGGAGTCTATCAAACGATAATAACCTATTAAACGATATGAGTCTGTTAGACGATAGGAGTCTTTTGTAAAATAGGACTTTGCTTAAATGAAATAAGTCTACTGAGGGATGAATCTTGTTAAACAATTTAAAACAGAAGACACATGTTAAAATTGAAAGGAACCTTTTGCAAGTTGAAAATAGAATGAGCCTCTTGCTAAAAAGAATACACATACACAATATAATATAGAAATATAAAAGATAAGGAGAGAGAGAGAGAATCATGCATTTAAATTGGTTTGACTTATAACTTAAACCTACGTCCAGTCCCCAAGTATCCAATTTGAATATTTCACTATAAGAATCCGAGTTTTAAATTTGACAAGCCTCTCTAAGCTCACGAGTACATATTTTACAAGATTCTCCAACCTTTCACTCTCAAAGTGTATAACAAGCTTCTAAAAGTTAATAGAAAAATAAAATGTAAAATCAAAAGTAAGTTCTCAAATAATAATTTCTCTTTTGATAGAGTGATTTCACTTTTTAAGGCACAATAAGAATGATATGAGTTTATGAATGCTGCTCAAATATTTCGAAAGTCTACGTATATTCGTTTTTTCATAAATGTTGCTGCTCTCTTTTAAATAGGCATTTCCTTCAACTAGTCGTTGCTTCAATTGCATCCTTAATCAACTGGATCGACGTTTATCTTTGTCAAAAATCTTTCTGTAATCACGGAACTAATATACGACCTTCATAATTTGTAAGATTCTTTCGGATAAACATTTCTAATAAGTTAAGTTCATAAAGAAGGTTCCTGCAACAAAGAAAGCGGATTTTTTATGATTTTATTTTCTTTTGAGAATTAAACCGTTAATTGTACAAGGAAATAAGTCTAATTTAAAATTTAAAATTTAAAATAGTATACAGTTATTATCAAAATCGTTAATCATAAACCTTGAGCTAATATGTTTTACCTTTTACAAATAACAAGATTAATATAACTTATTATCTAAAAGTGCACTATGCCAAAGTAACATTTTAGATGCACAAGGTGGTACAGTGGATGAAGTATGTATGAGCTTCAATGTATGGGCGATGAATAAGAGGTATCTACTTTTGGTTTCCATGTTTGGCCTCATCGAAATGGTGATCTTGGTGAACCTCTCCTTCGTATCCTTAGGCGATGTTTAAGAGTAATTTGAAAGTTTATCTAGATATATGAATGTTTAAAGTCTAGATACATGGAAGTTTAAGTTCACTGTTAGGAGTTTAATTATGTTCATGTATTAGTTATATAATTAAATATTGGTCCATGTATAGTTTTGGATTCAAGTATAGTTTATTTATTTCGGTTCATTAATGGGTTCATGCACTTAGATATGAAAAGTCATTTTTTACCTATAAATTCTTCTTTGTACTTGAACTAAAATGATTCAAGTGAAATACAACATCTTCTTCTAAACAATTCTCTCCTCTCTAAACCTCCTCACTTTTTAACAAAGTGGTATCAGAGCCAAGTTCTTTGAGAAATGGCAAACAATGGTCTCATTTCAATTCCCTCGCCTCACAAAAGAAAATTATGAAACATGACATCTTTGAATGAAAGTTGTGCTTGGCTCACATGATGCTTGGGAGATTGTAGAGAAAGGTTTTATGCAACCTTAAAATGAGGCCGATTTGTCTCAAAATGAGAAGGATGCTTTGACAAAGATCAAGAAGAAGGATCAACAAGCCCTCACCCTTATCCATCAATGTTTAAATGATTCAATGTTTAAGAAGGTGACCGATGCAATCATTTCAAAGGAAGCATGGTAGATTTTGCAAAGTTCCTTTCAAGAAATTAATAAGGTAAAAAAGATTCAACTCCAATCATTGCGAGGTGATTTTGAATCTTTGCACATGAAGGAATCCAAATCAATCTCGAATTATTGTTCACGAGTGAAAGCCATTGTGAATCAAATGAAGAGATATGGAGATCTAGTTGAAGATGTTCTAGTACTAGAGAAGATTCTTTGTTCCTTGAACCCAAAGTTTGATTATATGGTTTGCTTTATTGAGGAGTCTAAAGGTTTAGACTCTTTGACACTTGAACAATTAGAGGGCTCTTTACAAGCTCACAAAGATAAGATCAAGAGGAGGCAAGAAGAACCTTTGGAGTAAGCACGTAAAGCAAAGGTTGGGTTAAAAGATGATGATGGAGAAAGCAATCAAAGACAAAGAGGACGAGGACATAGTCATGGTCGAGGTTGAGGCCGAAGTTATGGAGGAAGAAGTAAAGGAGATTATAACAATGCCAATAATGATGGAAACAATCAATCATACAAAGGCCAAGGAAAATCAAGAGGAAGAAGAATAGGAGGTTACAATTTTAGACAAAATGAGAGGAGGTATGATAAGTCCAATGTTGAATGCTAAAGTTGTCATAAATTTGGACTTTTTTAGGGAATTTTATGCTACGCTTAATCAAGTTGAGAAGCAAGTCAATATTGTTGATATTAAGCAAGGAGACAAAGAGCCCACTTTATTGCTAGCACTCAAAGATAATACAAGTAAGGATGAAAGTACATGGTTATTAGATAATGGAGCAAGCAATTACATGTGTGGAGATAAGGGCCAATTTGTGGAACTTGATGAAAAGTTAGAAGGCAGCATTTCTTTTGGAGATTCATCAAAGATTTAAATTCTTGAAAAAGGTACCATTCTAATTTCTTCAAGAGATGGAAGCCATAGACTTATTAATGATGTCTATTATGTGCCTAAATTGAAAAGTAATATTTTATGTTTGGGAAAACTTCTTGAAAAAGGATATGAAATCCATATGAAGGATTGTTGTCTTTGGCTTAGAGATCAACATGCTCAATTGATTGTTAAGGTGTTTATGTCGAAGAATAGAATGTTTATGCTAAATATCAAGACAATTGTAGCAATATGTTTAAAGGTGGATGTGACAGATGAAGCATGGTGTTGGTATATAAGATTTGGACACTTGAATATTGGGGCACTCAATTCGTTGGGAGATAAATGCATGGTAAAAGGAATGCCCTCTGTCATCATTTATGTGAAGCATGTTTACTTGGCAAGCATTCAAGAAGGAGTTTTCTAAAAGAAGCAGTGACAAGAGCAACTACACCACTTCAACTTATTCATACTGACATGTGTGGACCAATCAAGCCATTATCAATGGGTAAAGGTATATTAGAAAAACATAGGTTTATTTCTTAAAGTAAAAATCAGAAGCATTTGAAGCATTTAAGAAGTTCAAGGAACTTAAGGAGAATGAAAGTGGCTATACAATTAAAGCTTTAAGTTTCGATAGAGGAGGCGAGTTCACGTATAAAGAGTTCCTTGATTTTTCTGAAATACATGGAATATATCATTTGTTAATAATCCCAAGATCGACCTAACAAAATGGAGTAGCGGAAAGGAAGAATAGAGCAATTCTTAACATGGCTCGATGTATGTTGAAGTCCAAAAACATGCCTAAAGAATTTTAGGCCGAAGTTGTTTCTTGTGTAGTTTATATATAAAATCAGTCTCCAACTAGAATGTCAAAGATCAAACTTCGTAATAAGCATGGAATGGATTAAAGCCTAGTGTTGCTCATCTAAGAGTTTTTGGAAGCATAGCATATGCTCATGTGCCGTAACAAGAAAGATCC